>LZPO01045607.1:14480-27545 GCA_001675575.1 Neotoma lepida | reverse complement strand
TATTCCCTTGAAAATCATAAAATCAGTCAAACTTGTAATGAGGTTTTGCAAGAACTCTTGGGATGTATGGGCCAGCATAGTCTTTGTGAAAGTGATAGGAATATGGTTCCTTGAGTCAGATGTGGGCTTACACTTNTTTGGGTGTGGAAGACAGAGGACTCTTCCTAATTATCAAAACTTTGTGAGAGATAGAAGTAAAAGNAATGGCTAAAATCCTAGCCCTCAGTGTTGTCATAGTGAAAAAGAAAAAGACTTTCATGTGTGAGTGTAAGAAAGATAAGAAAAGCGGAGCTGCTTTCCAGTTGCACTTAGGCACGCGGGTGTAGTTGCAATCTCTGACCTGAATTTCAACCCATACTTGAAAATCTCTCAAGAACATCCTATGGAACAAGACATAGCCCTCGATACGCATGCAGTTAGATTTATTGTTCCTTTGCAAAATCATCCCCTCATGGAGAGGAATGTGAAATGCTCTCTTCTGTTTCCCCTCACTGTGACACATGTCCTCATGCACAAATCCCACTGGGCTCACCATACCTTTGATTGTAGGCCTTATCTGATAATGGATTCCCAGAACCCTCACCAATCTTCCTTCCAAGTCGCCTCTCATCAAGGCTGCGCACTCATCCCTTTTGAGATGGGTTGATCTCCCCAAAGCCCTCTAAACCTTCAACAAAGTTCAGAATAAGGTCTTGCCACTAAACTCTTTCATCATTTTTATCTTCAGAACTGTTTATCTCTAGAAATGGCCTAGGATACCAATAGGAAGGGACACAGTGACTAGAGAACTTATTTTGGTGATACGTGTGCTTAGTGTTTTAAATAACATTAGGGGAAATCTCTTTTATCTAAATAAAAGGGGGTGTTGAAGGGCTTGTAGACATAGATGGAGAGCCGAAGTTCTACCAGGAAACCTCTTGCTGCTACTGACACTCAGGACCCAGCTGGTGCTATTTTTATGTGTGTTTTCCATGGTCTTTTTCTTTGTAGAGTAAATAGTAAGGTACATTCACAGTGTTAAACCTGTAGGTCATAGGATGAGGTGAAGAATCATGTCTCCTAGCTCTAAACACATAACTTCTAAATACCATAGTACATTGCCAGGGCCCAGTGTAAATATTAGATGTGGTGACATGTATCTATAGTTTCCAAAATAAAACTAAAGTGAGTAACCAATCCATCCTAAAGCGTGACTAAACTATAATTTGTAAAGTAGCTGCTTTTAACTAAATAATGTTATCCAACAAATTTTTAAAGTACATTTCACAATAGGTAAAAAACTATCAATTTGCTCAGAACAGGTATTTCATTTGTTGAGAAGCCTTGGTAAATTAAGGGAAAAATTGAAATTAACTCAAGCATATTGTGTACTCTTCCACAATAAAAATTTAAATTCAGTGAAAACAAGCACTTTACAGTAAATTATAACAATCTATGAGTAGACTGATAAGCAATAGGCTCACTAGCTCAGAAGGCAAGAGAGAAGCTCACCAGGCTGGTATTCAAGTTCACTGCCTGTGGGATAGTGATCTCTAGTCAGTTTCTGGGCCACAAATTACATACCTAACTCTTGTCTACCAATTAAATTGTATGACTTTGGTTGTGAGGATAGCCAAAAAAAAAGAATGTGGCTGTCTTCTGGTAATGTTACCACTGAGTAAAACCACCTTAAGTTATGCCTGGTTGATGATAAATCAGTGTGTCATTAACACATAAAAGAAGGTAGCACTTTAATGTACCAAATGAACCTCCTGTCAGTGCACATTCAGAGAGGTGACTGTTTACGAGNGCCTGCGAACACTCTTCAATTTGTACCTTTCCCAGTGGGTCTTACTCTTCATTTTCCATTGCATTTATTCAGCTGCAGACTGACTTCTGGGAACAAGACCAAACAGAGCATCAGGACNGCCTGTGCATTTTCCTGATGCCACCTCATCCTTCAGTCCTATTTTACAGGAATATCCTATACCACAGAAGCAGAGTNTCCTACACTCAAAGATTTCATATTGTAGCATTCAAAGCCCACAGATAACTAAGAAGACAGCAAGATGGGCCTTCCAGCATGGAACTAGATACTGTCTTCCCACGCTTTACTCGCCTCCGGCATATTAAAAGATCAATCATAACAAGACNGCACACTTGTACGCTGAGAAAATAACCAGAGCCACACCTCTCTCCATATACAAAAATCAACACAAAATAGATCAAAGACCTAAATGTTTGGCTTAAAAGCCATGAAATCACTTCAAGATATCAGTGGGGAAAGATCTGTTCCAGCAGGNTGTCCAAAATACAGGCAGCAAAAAGTAAACAAATGGTATTCTATCAAATTAAAAGTTCTGACAACCAACAGTTAGGAGACAGATTATACAATTGTAGAAAATATTTATAAATCACAATTACAGCAAGGAATCAATACCCAGTATATATAAAATACCAAAAAAAAGTCTCCACATAAACCCCACAAATAATATAATTAAAATAGGCCAAAGGTCAGAATAGATATTTCTCAAAAGGAAATATATAAATGGCCAACAAGTAGATTTTTAAAGGACATCATTAATCATCACAGAAATTAACTACAGTGAGAACCATAGTGAGATATTGTCTCACCTCAGTAAGAATAGCTATTATCAACAAGACTGAATGACGTGTTAAGTGAAATGAGCCATGCACAGAAAGACAAATACCACACATCCTCACTCACTGATAGAANATACAACCTCATGGAACAATAGAACANAATATTAGTCACTAGAACCTAAGAAGGGCACAGAATAAAGGGATAGAAAAACACAGGTAGGCAGGNGAAGTTAGTTCTGGCTTTCTCTTCCACACTCCAAGAACAATTTTCTTTAACAAGCAAGGATATACTTCAAGATAACAGGAAGGGTACAAAAGATCTCAACATATAAAAATGATTAATGTTAGAAGAGATGGAAAAGCAACTTACCACAGTGATCACTAAAGATTTTATATATATATATATATGTGTGTGTGTGTGTGTGTGTGTGTGAGTATTTATTCATATACGTGTGAATCATTACCATACAGTACTTCATGCAAGTACAAAACATTTTATAACAGTGAAAAAGAAATGTGAAACAAGCAGTAACATTTGAATTCATGGCCCTTACTGCATATTCTTTTACTATATCATCTAAAGTTTTCTTTGTGAATTCTTCAATTCTTCTTCATTGGCCTGCTAGTCAAAAATCTTCATATTCCAAAGCTGGGAAGATAGCTCAGTTGGTCAGGTGTTTTCTATGCAAATATGAGGACCTAAGTCAGATCCCCGTATCCACTTAAAAAAACATCTGAGTGCTGTAATAGGTGCTTGGAATCCCAGCCCTGGGGAAGTGGAGACAGGCAGATCCCTGGAGCTAGATGGCCAGCCACCTCAGTCTAATTGATTAACCCTAAATCCTAATAAAAGCCTATCTCAAAAAACAAGACAGACAGCTCTCGAAGAACAGCACTGGATATTGATCTCTGGAATCATGCGCAAATACACACACATACCTAAACATATATGAACACACAAACACAAGCACACACACACACACACATTCTTACATTTCACTGTGTTTCCTTGAGGATGCTGTCCTTTAGCCACTGGGGCTGGTCACAATGAAGATTGCCTGCCTACTGAAATTTAAGTCATTTTTTCCAAGAATGTTAAGCTTTCCCCACCTTCAAGCTTTACATTAGTGCTATCAATTTCTTCTTAGTACACAGTGTGTTCCTACAGATTTTTTAAAGTACTTACTTTAAAGTGAGCACAAGCTAGTCACAAGTCTTTGTGTACAGATTGGTGTTCATATAAATTCATATATAAACACTTTAATATAAAGGACAGATATGAGAAGGAATCCTGAACACAAGAGGGAATACTTAGCTTGTATCCTATAAAGTCCAGACTCAGCTAGAACATAAGGTTCAGAGCTCAGTCATGTGCCCTGAATTCTGAGATCTCTTCATGGACTGTGACTGCTCTCTACTGGACAGAAGATATAATAGCTAGTTTTCAGTGTGTCAGTACTTCTGAAGATAGTAAATATATCATTTTTTCTCATATAAGAGACTAAAGAATCCACTTCTTATTCTAATTTTTATAAGGAAGATGATTATATGTTATAATCAATATCCCAATGTTNTGAAATTTTCCAAAAGAAAAGGACATATGTATTAGCTTTATTTTAAAATGTGCTTTTAAATTTATTGCTAAGTCATTTCCAGCTAATCAGANTTTATATCATCATTTATTTGGACACTTACTATTCACTGTTCAACCAACAATGATTTCATATGCTTATTGTTAAAGAGAAGTGCACTATTCCTGTATTACACACATACACACACAGANAGAGAGACTTACACATGGTAGACTAATTCCCTGTTGATATTTTATTAATTAAAAACTAACAAAACAGTCAGACATCAATTTTGAAACTAAGACTCTAGTAATTCCAGTTTTGAAAAGACAGCAGCATGCCTGTGANTGCTGCTTTCCTGATTTTGGCACTGTTCATTCTAAGCACTCCTGCTGCACTGGGAAGCAGTCTTTATTTGTTATCCCATATTCCTTTTACACACCTCTCTATGAGTAAACAATAAGAGGAATTGTGACAAAAAGAAATATGAAGACATTGCAACCTGACAAAAAAGAAAACAAAAGAGCATGTAACCAAAAAAATCACAAAATGAAATTAAACTTATAAATTTCCAGAAAATAACACAAAGATAAGCCTTTCTAACATCTTCTGATTTTCAGTTCAAATATATGTAAATTACCCACAATATATTGCAGAATGGATTTTATATATATATATATATATATATATAGAGAGAGAGAGAGAGAGTGTTAAACACTTTAATTAACAGAATTATTTTCAAACTTGTCTACGTGTAGTCCTACATTGTCTGGAGGAACACCCTACAGAACATCCAGATAAGCTTGGCTTTTAGGGACACATTTTCTGGTGTTCCAGTTTTTGTACATGCCCCTTTCCCACTCTTATCTTTCCGGGACTCTCCTTTCAAGATGAGTATTTCCCACTATTTTCAACAACCAAACTAGAATGATTTCTGTCTTGCCCTGTAAAAAACTCTATAGGAAATTCAAGAGCTTTTTCCTCTCTTAGAAACTCCTCCCGATTCTTCAGAGTTTCACTCACTTTCCCTCTGTTTCTCACTCTTCTGTAATCTTTCTTTAAAAAGCCTGCTTCTGTCTGATTCGCACACCCCAACAAGAGTCCACATTTTCAATCTTTATGGTGAGACAGTGAACTCAGAACAGCTCTCCTAAGTCTATCATTGATAACTGTGAGTGTCCAGTAGCTTAGGAGTCATATACAACTGGACCATGAAAGGTTTCAGCATTCCTAGAACTTTGCATCACATCCCTCCATTGTATTCTATATCTCAACTACACAGAATTGCTCTTAATTTTCTAAATACATTTTTTTTCATGCTCTATGTGGTTCCTATCCTGTCCTTCCTTGCCCTTTTCTACTCTATTCTTTGCTCTCAGTTAATACTTCAAGCTCTAGTTCAGGTTCTACCTCTCCCAAATGTTCTTTCTTGAACAACAACTTCCACTCTCCCAAAGCTGTAAGTAGGCTTCAGTTCCACACTCTCCTAATAAAGCTTTCTTGTTTTCATCATGACTGTTTAAGCTTACTGTTCATACATCTGTCTCACATCACAGATAAAAATTGGAACTTTGTTATTTTATTTAATCATTGTTGGGGTGGATCTTTCTTTTTCAAACAAGATCTCACTTTGCCTGGGATAGGCTTGAACTCACTATGTAGACAAGGATGACCTTGAACTTGGAATTCTCCTGCCTCTGTCTCTTGAGCATTAAAGTTACTGCTGTGTCCTACTATGCCCAGGTTATAGTAATCATTTCCATTTTATGTGCTCAATTCTATAATTTCATTTCAGACACATAACTAAACTGACTTGGACTATACTGCACCCCCTCTGGCCTCCTCAATAAGCCAGAGCTGCTGACTGGGGTTCTAGCAGATTACTAGAGTCTCTTTAAACACTCAAATGCTAATATCTTAGACACACACTGTCTACATTTAGGAAAAGTTTGTGCCGTGTATGTTAGCTGACATGAAACTTTCTACACATTTTCAGCCTGAGAAGGCCACATTTCATAATTTTNATGAAGCACAGTTGTTTTCTATGATTCAAAATGGCCAGTATATTATTCTTAAGTTCTCNGCATGAACTTGGATAGATGCTGAGTGACTGCAATCAGCAATCAGCGTCTGCAGTATCGCCACTNAGATTAAGTCACAGTGCTTCATGAGGTCAGAAAAGGAAATAAAGTGTTCCTTATTGCTACTTAGATTGCTCTGTGATAAGTCCTATTCAATCTGACCATAGGAAACAAGGCTATTATTTCTACCCATGTGGCCTAAACATTTGAAATGATTTTATAGAAATGTATCTTTTTATAGAAACAAGTGTCCACATAACTTAGTCATTAAAAAACTTTCAGAAAAGAAACCACTAAAATTTATTTCATCTTGTATTGATTTAGGTATAATTTCTGCATNTAACATTTTTAACACAAGTTAATAGATTTAGTCTTTGAATCTCGGAGATGGACTTGTCAGTGGATTTTGGCATACTTGAAGAGCAACATTCTTTGAGAGGCATTTTTAAGGGAAAAGAACAGGCAGTTTCCCTGAGGAATGTCTCTTACCAGAGAGTTTGCAATGGTTTTATGGATCACTTTCAGAAGGTACTCTTCCTCACCATTCAGAGTAACATTCTGTGAGATGCTCATTTGAACTAGCTTGTGGGAAGCCAAAACAATCCACAAACATGGTGGACCAAAGCAAGTAGCTATGGTGATAATTTATCTGTGTCCCCCAATAAAGTTTTTCTGAAGGTCAGAGGAAAAAGCCAGCCACTACAGTAAACATAGAAGTCAGGCAATGGTAGCACATGCCTTTAATCCTATCACTTGGGAGGCAGATATCCATCTGGATCTCTGTGAGTTCAAGGCCACACTGGGAACAGAGCCAGGCATGGTGGCACACGCCTTAAATCCCAGCACTAACCATAAAGATCTGGAGGTCTGTACAGACAGATAGGAAGTGACAGAGCTGGGCAGGAAGAGGAAGTGATGTAGCTGGGTGGAGAGAGGAAATGAGATGGCAGAACAGAAAGGCATATAGGCATGGGTATACAGGAAGTAGCTCTCTTTAGAGACTGATGTGTCAGTGAGGTGAGGTTGGCTTGTGGTTTTTCCTATTCCTCTGATCTCTCAGGTTTTCACCTCAATATCTGGCTCCAGGTTTTTTATTTATCAGCCCATTTAGCATTATTTATCAGACCATTTAGCAATTTGTCTTTCAAGTAGCTGTCATTTTCTTTTTTAAAATGTGAAAAAGAAGTAGAATAGAAGGGGACAAAAAGAAGAAGCAATGGATATGCCTGTGGCTGGTTCATTATGTTTCTTATTGTCAGCAGTTATTAATTGCAAACAGGTATTATAGAATGCTATTTATGTGGTCTTGTATTTACCATTTTGGTTATGTTATCTTCAATTGCATTAAAATCTGTGTTATTATCAAATTTTTTCCTCACTTGAAAATAAAATCAAAAGATTAGGTAACCAATGAAGTATTCTCAGGTTTCGAATGAGTCACAGTCAAAACTATGTTAGGACTTTTGGTAAGCTGTAATTTCTGATGAGCTAGGTTATGTCATTTCATTTTTTATTTTATAAACTATTCATTTTGCCACCCAAAATAATATCTTCATAGGATCCAGAGAACAGAAAGTTTAAGGAGTGAGTTAAGTGATGATGGATGACATCCATTCTAAAGATATTCATATAAACAAGTTACGAAAATTGCCAGTTGACTGAGCATGGAGGGAAACTTGAGGTATGATACAAAACTTGTGGAAAGAACCTTCAAGACATTAAGAATACATACATACAAGAAAGAAGGAAGCAGGAGAGATGAGCACCAGTCAGCCCAGTAAGAATGTGCATGCAACAGTTAAATAATGAAGGTTTTATTTTCAGACTGAAAAGAAATCATTGATGGGGTTGAAGCAAAGACATTAAGTGACTAGAATTTAGTCCTAGCCTTGTCTCTTTGAATGGAACTTACATCAAATTATCTGTTGCAATTTCTATCCAACTGCATTGGGGGTAGGGAGCAGGGGGCTGGGGGGAAGCTGTTCTAACAAAGAATATGCAGAACCGGCACAAAATCCAGACCCAAGAGAAGGCTCTGACTGAACTCTTGCCTGCTGGCCTGTTCCCTCTGCAGCAATCTGTAAAGCCTATCTTTAAACTCCCACAGTTCCATGGATTACAGAGCAAAATAGGCGTGGAAAGCATATATATATATATATATATATATATATATATATATATATATATGCTTTCTCATATTTACTGAATCCCATGAGCTCTAGATGGCTTAAAATACTTTTTTTTTAGATGTACACCCTCACCCAGTTGACTTTTCCCAAAGGCATTCTTAAATAATCATTTTTAGACAATTTAAATGAAGAAAAAAGTCCAAATTTTATTTTCACTTTGCTGCAAAGAAATTCTCTTTAGTTGAGGACATTTCTTTCAGGGATTAAGTTTTCCAAAAATCCAAATGCNATTGTTAGAATGAGAAAAACAACTTCACTGCATCTTAACCAGTTTTTCAGTCTGAAGTCTAAATAAAAGCTTGGGGTTATTAACCAATAGTAATGTAAGTTAGTGGAGACATCAGCTCCCAAAGTTATACTTCGTATGTATCTTAAGGATCTCATGAGAGCAAACTACAGAGATTCACTTGCCCTAAAGGGTTGTTTTGCTCAGGTTCTAGTGCCACCCTTAAATGATACCATTAATTCTCTTCATTTCATTTGATACCTAAGAGAAAGTAACCTGCCGTGATATTCTATTAGCTTAGCTAACAATGCTCTAAAGTCTTTTCTCTTATTCATAACAAAAAGTAAAGAAGAGGTATTTTGGAAAGAGTGGTATATTAAAATACAAATGCAATGGGATATGTCTAAAAATATCAAAAGTTATGTCTAGTCTTCATGCCTATTACACTTCATGGCCCTTCCAACACCTGGGGCATCTTACTATTCCCGCATAAAGCAAGGGATATCACAACAGAAACACTAAGGAAAACAGTCAATCTGTGGTTTAGTGTTGGAGACTGTAAATAATATGTAAATGAGAAAACGATTTAGTGCTCCAAAATCCTACAGAATTAATGACTTGAAATCTATGGCTGTAAAGTAAGTGCACATGACAGAATAAAAGTCATCCAAAGATGTGTATATGATCCCCAGTATCTGCAAATGTGTTACCTTTTATGGCAAAAACTGATATTGAGATGGGAAGGTTGTCCTGATGGACACACTTTAATAACAAAGCCATTGTGAATAAGGGGAGACAGGAGGATCAGAGCCAAAAAGAGGGAGATTTTAAGACACAAATTGAGGATCAGAGCCAGAGATTCAAAGATGCTATGATTCTGACTTTGAACTTGGAAGAGCATTTTAGGAGGCTGGAAATTTAAGTGGCCTCCGGAAGGTGAAAAGGACAAAGAAACACATCATCTCCTAAAATCACCAGAAGCAATGAAATTCTACTCATCCATTTTGGACTCCATACACCCAGATAATAAACCTAAATCATTTTAATCCACTAAATTTATTGTCAGTGCAATAGAGGACTAACACAGATTCTGATAATGAATGCAGAGGTACTGCTATAACAAATACTTAAATATGCAGGAGAAGCTTTGAAACTGAGGAATAGGTGCAGGCTGGGAAAATGCCAAGAATGTGAGAAACCCAAAAAATGTGAGTTTGCTTTGANCACATAGTGACTTGGTTAAAGGCCTGGCTGGGAAGAGTCAGAATGAAGTGAAAGGCATGGTAGAGACACCTTGTATCATCCCACATGCCTANGTATTCCCTCTGTAGACAGAAATAGGAACACTCAAAAAACTCCTGGGAAGATTAAGAAGCAAACAAAGAGCATTTCTCAGAAGCTGGGGGCTTGGGACCTTTATTGTACAGGGTAGAAAATGTCACATGACTTATTCCTTGCAGTAATGTAGAAAGTAAGCTTTTAGTGGATGAGTCCAGGTTCTTCTTTCCACAAACAATAAAACATGAGAAGAAAAAGGTAGACTGAGGGAAGAACTCCTCAGGAAAAGTGAAACAAAGCTTGATAATACGGGAACTCCTTGGCCTATTCAGATGGCAATAGATGCAAAGAACAGGTTGTTAAGAAAGTATCCTCTTCAGCGAAACTCAAGGGTGTGAAACCTTTCGCAATTGCCTCAGAGCTCAACGGATCAAAACATTTATGCCCTCAGGACACTCCGTGGAAAGATTAGGATTGCCGCTGGTAATGGCCTCTGTCCTTGCCCGGTTTCTTCCTTGATTCATTTGTTATTAAAAACTAAGCTGTTTGCAGGGCCTCCTGGCTACTTGGAAGGAAGGCTGAGGCAGAAGATCAGAAATTTGAGACCCACGTGGGCAAGTTGAAATAGCTGCCCTGGGTCTCAAAATAAAAAGAGGAGTGCCAAGGATACAGCTCAGCAAACGAGATGCCTTGATTCAATGGTGAATAGTAAGAAAGTAAGTTGTTCCATTTAATANGGTTTTATGGTTCTAAACTTGTTAATTCTAGTTTTGCTACATTGTAGGGAAAGANAATATGAATTTAATAACATTTTTGCTTTTCTATGTTTTAAGTGGGAATAACCGCAGCTACTATCCAATGCTGGTTTATCTCAGTATGGTACCTTTGGGGCAAATAACTTATTTTCTCATTTCAGAGACAGAGACAAAAATTCNCTTTAGGGTAGATTGAAACTGGAGCCCCATCTATATCTGATTTACATGGTAGATGACAAGATTTGATCCTTTGACCTGATGAAGTATAAATGAGATGTTTTTAATTTAGTATTGAAACGTTTTTAAACTCTAGTAGACCGACACTTTTGGAGACCTTGCCATGAATAAATGTATTTTTCATGTGATCCTTGAGGACCAGAGAGCTGGTAGAGATATACGGAGTAGTAAACTCGCTGAGATGTTCATATCCACCAAGATGAAACTGTCATTTGGAAAACTACTTGAAAACTGATGCTGTTTACTAGCTACAGGGAAAAATAGAAATCCAATTAAAGAAATGTCTAATGCTAAGTTCAGAGCAGCTTGTTGAAGACTCACATTGCCAACAGAGAACGAATAAAAGCTGGATGAAATGCAAAATTCATGTGTTTGAAAAGAACCNCAAAGAGTTTAACAGTATAATAGAGGAACTCTTAAGTCAGAAAGGCAAGTAGGCTCAGACGGGATCTGAGGGACAGAGATGCTAGCTACAGCACAGGTTGTGTCTGAACGTTTCAGCTTAGGGAGAAATTCAAGTGCAGACTAGGAAGCTAGCAGAACTCTTGGTGTGCTTATGATGTAGTCAAAATCAGCGAGTTCGGGGGCCTGCATTCAGAGAGTTTTCCCCTCACAACTACTTTCCAGAGTTGAGGATGGAAAACAAGGATGGAAAGATAAAGGACTAACACAAAACATCTGATAAAGCCGAAATTTCGGGTTTTTTCCCTTATTTTTCCCCTCATCCTGAGTAGACAAACACTCTGCAGGGAAGGNCCCCTGTGAGTAGAGCAAAATAAACCAGAAGGTCCTGGAGAAACAGAGAGCTGACAGCTATCGCCCTTTGTGCTGTGGTTACTTGAGGATTCTGAATGCAGCCAGATCCTGAGAATCGGGAGTTTTCCTCTGGGGCCTAAGGAAACCAGCAGATGTTTATGAATCATTTGGAGTGAGAATTAAAAAGAAAAAAAAGAACAATTCTAATGTCTCAAGACATGATTTGTATTCCCTAAAATGTACACAGTGCATTTTGAACCCAGATAATCTACAAGGTCACATGATGAAGCTAAACTCTATACTGAAGAGATGACAATGCCTTCCACTCTCTTGGTCCTGAGAGGGGAAAAAAAAAAGGTAATTTGATCCATGTTCCAAAGAAAAGATTCCCTACTGGNGGTCACAATACCCCCCACTCAATCTGTCCAGTGGAGGGGTGTAATCCTCTTTACAACAAACAGCATTAGCTACAGTTATTTCATATGAAATGTATTCAACCAAAACTCATAATTATGCCAAAAATTCACCAAGACTCTAGGGCTAAACATTAAGAAAAATATCAAATCATATGAACAAAGAAAAAGTATGAAATTATTATTAAATGATTTCCAAGTAAGTTCAGAGAAGGAAAGGAATTAAAGCAAGTACTTAAGAAATAGATACAAAATAACTTGACATATTCATTCTATTTCTGGTTTAAAAAAAAACTCTCAAAAAATGAAAACAAATGAATAATGTTNTCCATCAAACAAGAACTAATAGAATTTGTCTCCAGGTGACATACATCAAAAGGTATATTAAATGAAGTTCTTTGGTGGTACTCATGGTTTATATTGTTGCTGACAGCTCAGACTTGCCTCAAGCTATCTACGCACGCAAGGATTAACTTAAAGTTCTGAACTTCCAAGCTTCATCTCCCTATTGCTGAGATTATGGACGGCCACCACCATGCCTGCTTCATCCAGTGCTGGGCAACCATGCTGTACAAGTACTACAGCAATTAACTGACCTACATCTGCCATCCTTAAATGAAGCATTTTAAAGAGAAGTTAACAGGATTGTAAGAAAGAATCATAAAAAGAGGAAGAATAATTGTGTGGGCTAAAATAAAGAGACTTGATTTTTAAAATATAGAATAATGATGTCTAAAGTACTTGAATATAGTGGTGGTGGTGGGGCTGTGTGTGTGAAAGAGAGAGAGAGAGAGAGAGGGAGAGAGAGAGAGAGAGGTATGCCACTAATGATTTAAAGAACAGAACTGACATAAAAGGAGCTAATGTGTGTGATGTTCACTCTTAGTTGTCAACTTGAGAATTTAGTAACACCTGGGAGATGGGTATACACACACACACACACACACACACACACACACACACACACACACACACA
>LZPO01045606.1:4185-15556 GCA_001675575.1 Neotoma lepida | reverse complement strand
TGGGGAAGGACAGAGTGCTTTACCTTATATATTTTAGTAGGGTTATCCATCAAAGTACTGTTAGTTTGACAGAATAAGAATTTTATTCTTACAGACAAGCAACAATCTTTTGGAAAATATGGGTTTTGTTCAGAAGAGTAGAGAAGAACTATTAGTGAAAAGTTTTGTGTATATATATTGGAAAATTCTCCAGGACTTTAGGAAATATGTGTGCATATATATTTTGTGCATTTCTATACTTTCCATATATGCATATATAAAGAACATCCATATATAGTGTATGTATGTACACAGAGAAAACAAAAAAGGCAGAGAGAGAATGAGGTAAAATGCATATAACACAAAATTCACCATTGTGACTACTTTTTATGCTACAATTCACAATTCACTGACAGTCAATACATTGGTACCACCATAACTGTCATCAGCATCTTCAGACCTCTCATACCCCAGACTGAAATGTCANAGCTGTTAAACAATTATCCATTTTCTCCTTCAAGTTTTGCTATTGACCATTTTTATCCCATCTCTCTATATTGAACCACTGAGTGCCTCATACAAATGGAATTACATGTCTGTCCTGTTGTGACTGTCGTGCCTCAATTGGCACATGGTCTGCAAGGTTCAACCATGTTCTTGTAACTGTCAATATATCCTTCCCTTTCAAGACATCAATTGTCTGTACATACTCCATGTTGTTTACATATTTATCACTTTCTTCCCTGAAGGCCTTTTGAAATGCTTCCACCGGCTTTTCTTTTGAGACAGACTCTTGCTATGTAGCACAGGCTGGCCTCAAACTCACATTCCTTCNNCCTCANGTTCCTTCTTGAGTGCTAAGATTACAATGTGAGCCACCATGCCTGGCTGGGTTTGTTTTATTTCCAGCAATTCTTCTGGGGACTTATACATCCAGCATCACACAGGATTTAGGATTGGGACCAGCAGCAAACCAAAAGCTTTACATGTGAGGACTCCTAACACTGTCTGTCACACAAACAGTGTTGGTAGAACAAATATAAGATTCATAAGAGAGAGATACCAGTATTGGCAGCTCTCTGAGGAAATGGGGCAAGCTTGGGAAATACGCTGAAATTTTGAAGTCTGATTTAAGGTGGATCTTTCAGTAGCAACTTAATTAGGATTGGGTGAAGATCACGACATGGGGGCTTACTCAGCACAGCAAGACAGGCCTTCTGAGAAGGGTCTCAGCGTGGAGTTTGTCATTTGATCTTTTCTATGAATGGGTATTACACAGCATCTGAAAACAAACAATAATTATTTAAAAATCATCTCCCAGGGACATGAAAGCTATGGTAATGAACAGAGTGGAATAGTCAAATCTGTTTGATGTGGAATGGGCTGTGTGGATGTCTCTGATTCTAACATGAGCCACATTGCAGAGATACTAACACTACCACCTAACCACTTGCTCAGGGTCACTGACAGGGCCAGTGCAATGATACTTATACTACCAGCTACTTGCCCGCCCGGGTCACTGANAGAAACAGTGCCAGTGGTTAACATGGGACCTAGGCAGTCTTAGTGGAGAGCCTGTGCTCTTGCCCACTACTCTTACTGTCTCCACACCCTGACCCTGCAAATTGTGCCACAGATAACAACATTACATCTTTGTCTGGTCATCTGACTTTGTTCAGATTAGCTTCTTCACAGGACCTAGCCTCAAACCCATATTGTTTTCCATCATCAGGAACCATATATCTTCCCATGCAAGACTCTCCCCCATCTGTTGCCATGACAGTGTCTATCTCACTTGCTTTCTTCACTCCTTCAGCAAGCCTATAGTAACTGTCCATGACTCTGTGTACTCCCATCACAGTATTGCAGGGACACAGCAGACACTTTTCTGTGCTTCCTCTGACAGCATGCTGGGCCTCTCTGATGGCCAGCTCTAGAGTCAGTGTCCACAAATATTTCGTCTCCTGTGCTCTCCTACATTGCAACTTTCTGCTGGTTTAGGACTAAGGTCTACAAACTCAATTTTCTGTGAGGCAGGCTCATTGCCAATATTTGTGTAGCTGAAAACCCAGTAATGAAAATTTTTAATGTTAAAGTTGAAAAAATCAAAAGGAGAAGAAATTGCACATTATATAAAATCATGGAGAATGGAAGTTTCATGCATGCCAGCAGTCCCATTGGAACACCTCTCCTTTATTCATTCACTTATTGTGTATGGCCATGCTCAAGGAAAGAACTGTAGAGTTGTACTACAAGTGCATGGCCTATGAAGGCTAAAAAGTATTANCAAGCTTTGTCTTTCGCCAACTCTTCTTGATTAGAGTCTGTGCTGCTCAGGTCTGAATTCAGGACAGCTTTGGACATAGCACAACTAGTTAGGCAAAATGGCATTGTTCTCTTGATAGTGAATTTGAGTTGGAACTCTACAGATCTTGATAAGAAAATACAAGTGTTGCTGTACAATCCGTTCGCTTGGTTGGATGTTTTTGATTGACTGGTNGTCTTTTTTGCTTTTTNGGNTTTTTTGGTGTATTATTTTGTGGATTTGTAACTCACTGCCACAGTTCATAGCAGAAGTCTGCATGTGGTGGGCAGACAGTAAACAATGATGTACTGTGGCCATTATAAATGCTCCTTTGTATTTGATGAATTTGCATGTTAAGACACAGTTCGAATGATAAACACAGTACAGGGCTTCTCCAAACGAGCTCATCATGTGTTTATTAGACTAAATGAACTGGACTTATAAAACAATAGTTTTCTGCTTAGAACTGACTGCAATTTCAGTAGTTAATAAAAAAAAATATTATTGGAATTTTCATGATTTCTCATTGATGTCATCTAATCTGATCTGGCTTAGAACAAAGAAGAATCGAAATACATCACTTAAGTGACTATTTTCTGTATTCTCCNTGATCACACTGAGACAGTTCATACCCATTCAGTTTCCTGTGTTTTTCCAAATTCAGCAGTATTAGTTTTATTTTAATAGTAATGATCATTTAGGCAGCCATCTGCCCGCACATGTTTTTAGATAACCTCTCTCCAGTGAGTCTAGTGAATTTTGCCAAATTGTTTAGAAGAATTGTCTGACATGAGAATTCAATTTTAAATGGCATNGTAATAATAATTTTAATTTCATTTTATTATAATTGCCCTGCCTATATTACTGAAATTATATCCATTGCTCTAGAAAATTCCTATTTATAATAATTATTTTTCTATCCCTAAGCTATGTGTNAAACACAACTGTTCTACTCCCTTTCTGTAAAATGTGACTTACANTGTCCGGTTTCCAAACTTGATTACATAAAACTTATTCAATTTTTTAAATCTTATGTGAACTATCATCTACAGAATTATTTCCATGTACATACCTATCCTTGAAACCATTGTCTGACTGAAGTAAATGAGTTGATTTGACTTTTANTGACACAGTGGACTTCTTAAGTGGTTTTAATTGTCACATTAATGAATTAGTTATTTTGGCATGTAATATTAGTTTATGAAGGCACAGTGGTAGTGTGTAAAAGAATGAGATAAAAATAAGAATCCCTAACTACTCACATAGTTGACNATTATAGGACATTTCCATTTGTGAGCTGAGAATTGAGAGTCTATGGAATGCNCTCATTCAGCTCACTCAGCCTTAGGCACCATGCAATCCAACTGGACCATGATCANGTTTGTAATTAGAAGCCTGCATCATCAATCACCAATTATTGCAGATGAGAAGGTAGAGAAGTTAATGGTGCCAGTCTTAGCAATTGCTGAACATATTTAAATGAGATGAAGATAATGGCAAAGATCTCAAAAAATTTCTTGTTTAGTTTAAAAATAAAGTACAAAAATATCATTTAAAATAATCACAACAGACATATTTGTCAACAAATATGTGAGGTAGAGTNTTATTTTAATAAAAATGGAGAAAAGGGTATTTGTTTGATATATATGCAAATAATATATATATTGAGATGTATATCCCAAAGCACTTAGAGGCAAATAAAAACAATCTGACTAAATTATGCAACTTGAAAAATGGACCAAAGAACACAGAGCTAGGAAATTTGCATGGAAAACTAATTTCATTATCTGAATGAAAAATTGGAGTAGAATAACAATGGAAATATGTGCTGATGGGAAAAAAAACAACACTCAGTAGCATTATTTTGTATCAGGTTGCACCTGCTGAGCCCAGTAAACCTACAGAAAACATCAGCTAAAAGGGAGCAGGTTTTTGTTGGGATTCCCACAAAGATTGTGTCAGTGAACTCTCCTTAAGGCAACTGATAACTTTGTTTACAAANTAAATATCTAAAGTCCTTGGATGATATAAATTTAAAGAGAGAAACTGCTTTCTAAAAAGAATCCTACAACAATGTACAAACCTGGATTATTGTACATGGAGCACTGGCTCTAGTTATGTTGCTGTTGGCTGGGCCTTAGACTGTGCCCCATGACACAATAATAACACAAATACAGTAAATACAGACGGTGGCTAGGTGCGAGTGATTCTAGCTTCTGAAATGAAATTTCAGATTACATAAAAGCCTCTGTACAAAGAAGAGCCACACTAATACCAATGCCACGGGAGCTGGCATTTATCCAGCACCTACAGTGCTTTGGGCTCTGGGCTTACTCCTTACCTTCATTATCTCCTGCTAGATATTTGCTTCAACAGTCACATTGTCAGCGAATTTAAAACTGTTTCTTTTATGGGAAAATGTAAGAATTAAAGAAGCCAAGTAAACACCAGGCCAAACAGAAAGCTGAACTTGGAATCTGGCTTCTGGCTCCTTTCTGTAACTAGGAAGGAATAGGAAGAAAGGAAGGAGGAGGGGGAAGAGAAGGCAGGAGGAAGTCGAGGGAAGAGGAGACGGGAGGAGAAAGAGGAGAAAGAGGAGGAGGAATAACAGGAGGAAGAGGAAGAGGGGAAGGAGGAGGGACAGGAAGAGGAGGGAGGAGGAGAAGGGGAGGAGGATGGTAAAGGAAAGAAAATGGTTTCTTTTGGAGCCAGCGGGGTTTTTTTGGGGGGGAGTTGTTGTTGTTTGTTTGTTTTGTTTTGTTTATTGTTTCAAAGAATCTTTAGTTTGTAAGTGTCAAGCACAGTGTGGTTTGCATAAGGCATGTTGTGTAAGGAAAAATAGTTAAGCTGCCGGGAAGATCCTCAGACCCTCCCTTCACTCTGTGGCTCTTGATCAGTCTTTAGATTGTGAACACACCAGTGACTCTGGGGCTACCATGGAGTTCCATTTTCAAGAAGCAAGGCCAGAGGTAGGGTAATTTTATTAATTCCAACACTGGATGGAAGGGAACATCTCTGTTCTTGGCTGGGAATCAGAAGCCGCACTTTGGGCTCTAAAACTCCAATTTAGAAAGATTTATTAATTATTTCTTAAACTTACCTACTTAGCTCTGTGCCCAGTCCTGTCCCAGTGATCAGTCAAGCTGATGCATGGCCTGGCTTCCCCGAGCATATGAGCTTCACACGATTACGTCTGTGGTAGGTGTACTCCAACCCTTGTCTATATCCTTTAACAGTTGAACCCAAAAGTGTGCACGTGGCTCCGGTCAAGAGTCAACAGTGAGTAAAGGCTCATTGCCAACCCTTTTCTGGCCTTTCTTTCTTGATAGAAATAAATATTTTACTTAGAATCTCTTTATTATTACCATTTCTAATTAAAATTTAGTTAATGGTGCAATTATGGATCTCTTCCTCTGCGCTTGTTGGGAGTGAGCTTTGAAGATGATAGCTGACTCTGATTCTGACTTGAATTGTTGGATTTCCTGACCCACCATGATGTGAGGAGCCTCTGCCACACATACCTGCTGCTCATGTTGGCCCACCCCCTCTACCAAGACCCATGATGGTCTGTATGCTCAGAACTATGAGGTAAAATAATTATTTCCTTTTGTTGCTTCCTTGGGTATTTTAACACAATGATGAGAAATGCTGACAAGAAGCAAAGATACATATTTGTTCCATGAATCTAAAATGTGCAAGAAATTAAAGCCAGAACCCCCACCCCCACAATTTTAATCCAGTGGCTCTGAAGCCCCAAAGACAAATCTTGCTGATGGTCCTTGAGAATACTGTGTGAAAAACTCAAGAAACTGTATTTTGCTATCAAACATTTGGTTGGAAAAAAAACAAGTATAGTAAAAGAATTAGTTACTCTTCTGTTGTTGTGGTAAAATACTGTGACCAGAAGCAACTGAAGGAAGAGAGGTTTTGTCTTCTGGCTTCAGAAGGGGAGTTCATAGTGTTGGGATGAGGCATGGCTGTAGGTGACAGAAGCAGGAAGCCTAGAGAGTGTATCTCAACTGCACACAGGAAGCAGAGGGCAGGGACTGGAAGTGGAGTGATGCTGTAACGTCCAAAGGCTGTCCTCGGTTGTGGGCTTCCTCCAGCTAGGCCTCCCGTCCCTAAGAGTGTCAAAGCCTTCCCCAAAGGCACCATCAGCTGCAGACCAAGTCTTCAAATACCGGAGCCTATGGGGGATGTTCTCATTCAAACTGGTATGGTAAGGTCGAGTAGAAAACCAGTAGTCAGGGAGCCATTCGGTTTCATTAATTGTATAATAAAAAAAAATCACAAGAACAATAGTATTTGTTGTCATAATGACATTGTTAGCTTTTCAACAAAAGGAAAATAAGAAAGAGAAAACATGCCTCAGATTTCAAATCAAAGCAAATTTCAGTTTTCTATGTTTTTAACATTTGTATATTTTTAAGTACCATATGTGATTTTTTAAGAGAATGTATTTGTATATACATAGAGGTATGTGGTGTGAAAATACATTTCTTTCTATAATCTTAGCCAAGGAGCAAATTTTCATATAATATTTAAACTCATTTTCATTCACAAAGGATTTTAACTATAATATATATAATTATAATATATTATGTATAAAACTATGATATATTATATATATAAAACTATAATATATATTATATGTGCAACTATGATATAAAACTATAGTGTATTTATATAATATATAATCCTAGCAAGTAATATAAAATGAGAAAGATATTTTCCTTATGAGATTAAACAGAAATGAAAATACATTATAATCTTAAGAGTACACCTGTGAGATTTATCATATTCTAAGTGTTACATGGTTTGAAAAGAAATTTTCCTGATCATTTNGAACAACCTATTTGATTGCTAGAAAATCCTCACAGGATACCGTTGTCTTGCTATGGAAACACAGAATGACTTGAATATGCTTAATAATCGTCTTTCTGAGAGCTTTTTAGTTTTGTTTGTATCAACTCTGAAGCAGATTTCTATAAAATCCATCTTCCTTCATCCTTAATGCTCAAACTCCACACACCCAGTAATCTGGTCTTGAAGAAACATAATGGATTTAATGAGCAAGAAATCAATTANGAATTTTGACACATGGTGATATGCTTAAGCAATTATGCCTGTCCTTAGCNGGAGGCTCAGCTTTTAATGTGACAAGGAAGTTGACATGTCACTTAAGTCTTCCAATGGCTTGGAGCAACTTTGCTTATTGCCCGTCACCAATCTGAATCCGTTTGAGGGAGAGCGTGCGACGGTGGCTGACTTAAATTTGCGCTCTAGACCATCTGTAATTATATAGGGTGGCTTATTGGTTTTTCTATCTGCTGCTTTGTTTACCCCAGAAATAATGCAATTTACTTCTGTTCTGAAACTCCCTGTCAAAGGGAATTGCTCTAAGAGATGCCTGCTAACTACCATGGACAGCACAAACCGCCAATGATCAAGAAGTCACTTCAATGCAGAATGCGTGGCAAGCCCGTCCCCACCGTGTGGTTAGACCCTTACAAAGAGCCCTTTTGTTTACCTGTGTCTTCAACATCTGATACTGAAAGCATGCTAAGAATGATGGAAGTAGGTTAAACTTTGGAGTCTTAGAGTTTGTTAGTAGATAAATTTACCAAGCATGTATCTGATCAAATCATCCCCATTTTGCAACTTACAGTCCGTAAAGTTCCTGAAGGAAGTTTGTTTCAGGCAAAAGGTTTGCCGAATGTTGATCAAGAGGTGGGGCCTGAAGATGTGAAGCCTGTGGTGGGAGGGCTACGGTGTAATTTAAGGTTTCCTGAGGAACAGGAGATCTTTCCCAGGGAGGAAACAGACTTAGCCTACATCAAGGGGCACTCCACTCATTCTCCGGATAAAAGAGAGTGACCCTCGCAACATGACAGTAATCCAGCTGCTTTTCACCCCGGGAGGNTGTAGGTGCAGGGGATGAGAGAGGTAGAGAGCAGGGGATGTGAGTGGACTGAGGCTTAGCGTGTTCTTACCTTACTTGTAGCCCTCCCCACTCAGGGCATGTGTTTATAGAGACCTACCTGCAGGGCACGTGCTTGTAGCCCTCCCTGCTCAGGGCTTGATTCTCTGGAGGGCCTTGTTTCCCCAACACCAAGCGCCCTCACAGACACTGCAGTGATGAATAGGACAGGATATGACTTCCATAGTATTAGGGGGNATTTTCAGTGCCCCCCAACTCATCTTTCCTTTTTCTCCCGTGTGTCCCCTTATTTCTTAATTTATCAGTCTCCACCNCACTTCTGTTTGCAAGCCAGTTCAATACACTTTGACTGAAGGAAAAAGCCCAGAGTTGTTTGTAGGTATAGAAATAGGCCTAGTTTCATTTGGCCAGAGCAAAAATCACATTATTAAAAAAAGATGTACATCTTCAGATTTAAAAAAGAATACAGAAAATATAGAAAACAACACAAAGTAAAAATTCATTTCAGCCCTCTCAGAAAACCCCAGGGTCCTCGGCAGAGTACTTCTCAGTCCCACACTTGCTTCTTTTTGTACTCAGGACAATTTTTCATATGTTTAAAATTATGTTTTAAGAAATCTCACAAGTCAGTTTGATCATTTTTCCATGTATAATTTATTCAATAGTCCTTCAGAAATTAATATAGAGTGGCCAATTTTAAAAAGACAAGGAAAAAAATGGCTTCATTTCTGCACAGCATTTTTTTTATTAAAAGGATGGAAAAAGAACACCCTACTTTCTTTTCTTAAAAAGAAGGCTTTTTGAAAGCTATCNTATAAATCAAAACCACGGTCTATNTTCCCTCTTCTTACCTGGGCATCTGTATAATGTCTACTGAGGCCTAACCCTGACATTTATGGTTGTAGATACAGTGCAGATGGTCGGGAAGGAGACAGAGGGCAGAGAGCTGGCTTGTGTCTGCCCTGGGGAGGCAATTTGCTCTATCTTTATGAAACTATTCCCAGGCTTCAGAGTAAACTAAGGTCTAAGGCATGGGATACAGAAAAATGGGAACATGAAATCCAATTACTAGATGCTGAAAGGGAAAAGGAGAGAGGGAGAAAGGGAAGGAGAGAGGGAGAAAGGGAAGGAGAGGAGAGGGAGAAAGGGAAGGAGAGAGGGAGAACGGGCGGGAAGGCAGGGCGACAGAAGGGAGGGGTGAGAGGAAGAAAGGAAGACAGAAGCAAGAAAAGAATGAAGGAAAAGAGAAGGAAGAGGAGGGAAAATGAGGGAAGGGGAAGAGAAATGGGAAAGACTGAGAACACAGGTCAGTGAGGCCTTGCGTGCCTAGTGTGTGAGAGACCTGGGTTCAATCCTCAGCACCACTGCTCTGAGAATGAAAATGGAAATGGGAAGCGAAGCCAGAAGATNAAGTAGGCGATGCCAGCTTTGACTGCAGAACTAACTTGCTGTGTGAATTTACAGAAAATAGATCTTTCCCACACCTGCGGTTTCCTCTTCCGTACGTTGGCAAAAGCATGGCACCTTTATATATTTGGAGNATTGAATGAGTTAAGTTAATTGCCTAATACATCATAAAAGCAAAATACATACTATTATTATTTGGCTCTTATGGACTGCTAGTTTTAAAAGGAAACTATGACCAGAGATGTCATTTCCTGTACTAGTGATAAACATTTGAACAGATTTTTATTCTGCTTAACAATAGTTTGAATGGCAGCTTCTCAGCTCCNTCTCTAGTCTACTTGGAACTGCCACTTGGGTGCACTCGCCAAGAACAATGCTTCCTGGGCTCCATCCAGATGCCAGAACATCTGAACCAGACTTCAGAATGAAGAGGGAGACAGCATTGATCCAGGAAGCAACATTCAACAGTGTTTTCTCNAGTGCTGTTTCTGCACACTCACCTTCAGGAAGCTCGAAACATCTTCATCTAGAGAAGTTTACACACGCGCTGCTCAGCAAATCTTGCCATGGCTACTGCCCCACACTTGGAGTGAGGCAAGGTATCATTAACCGGGTGGACTCTACACCAGCAAAATACAGCGTGACTAGAGAAATCGCAGAGTTCTTATACAATCCTCCTGTGATTGGGCAGGGGGGCTGGCATTCCTCTGCTTATTCTCATGCAAAAACCTCACTGCAGGAAGAATCTAAAATAAAGCGTTCTAGAAAGCATGTGTCTAAAAAAAGAATTCTAGAATCAAAATTGCAGCACTCTTAAGGATGAAACCACATTTCCGTGGGTCCAGTGTGGCTCCTTCCAGCCTGCCTGTCAACCCTGGACTAAGGCTCCTTTCCGAGACTTTCAGCTGTCAAGTGCAGAGAGCTGTAGTTTCTTTCTCATCTGTTGTAAAAATTAAATTATCCAGTGTGTACCATGCTTAGGACACCCCTGACAAAACCAGGTACCGAGAAAATGTCGGATACTTTTACATCACATTGCTTTTCTAACGCAACAATGTCGTTTTCTTTTGAGAAGCTGAACAACTTCCTCAGCTCACACATGTGGAAAGCTGGGATCGAGACCTGAGATGAGACCTGAGATTCTGAATTCAACGCTTAACATTGTTCAAGTGTATCTTGCCTCACTGTCGAAAGATAATTCTTCTATGATCGATTCACACTCAAACCTCACTCATTACCCTGAAGCTAATAAGTTATCACATAAACAGTTTGTTTTCTCTTGATACCGCCCAAGACTGGCCACCGCTGTCTCTCTGCATACGAACAAGATTATTTCCTCAATTGTTTGATTCAGAAAGGATTTTTACAGTCACATGTCTTCAGAGTCTTGAAGGCATATATCAAGAATAATGAAATATGGATTCAAAAAAGAAATCAGTGTGGAAAATAAATGGTGCTGTTGCCTCGCTGTGACTCCTAATTGTGTTCTTTTCATGTATGCTAATTGCTGGGTCACCTATTGTGGCTTGGTCATAATTTTATTCATGATTTTCTTGTCTGTCCTCTGGGGGATGTATGGCTGGCTCTGGCATACATCCCCTTCTCTTTTGAAATCCCCGAGACCATCAAGCCATTTAATTATTTTTAGTAATGACTTTGGTAAATGCATAAGACATTCTGCTCTTTTATGGCTCATTCTGAATTCTGATGTTTTTTTCTTTCTTTCCTTTTTTTTTTTT
>LZPO01045605.1:0-12707 GCA_001675575.1 Neotoma lepida | reverse complement strand
AAGAACAAAGGGAAAAGTGGTAAAGATAAACCAATTTATGGAAAAGTTAATTCAAATAATCTTTTTAAAGGAAGCATGTCTTCCAACTTGAACGTATCTCAAAGAAATTATTAAATTAAAAGTAATTGACTTTTCCTTCAATATAATATTATAGTTTATCTAACAGAGACAGAGAATATGGGAGAGAAAATGATGAGAAATAAATTTTACAAAAAGGAAAAGAAAAAGGTTGAATTTTGTTAATTGCTTCCATGTTAAATTAAAGTATCACAAGACGGAAGACACAAGCANTGGGACAGATCTCTGTAAAGTGTGTTGTCAAAGTTTCCAACAAGGGGACGAGTGTGCAGAAGTTGAGAGTACAGAATCTAGATAAGGACTTGAAAAACTGGATCTGGCTTCCCCCTTTTTAAGCAAATTANCTTGAGTTTGATTTCTCCTGTGAACAGAACTCAAGACAAACATTCAAGAGTGGGAAGGAGCCNGACAGTGGTGGCATATTCCTTTAATCCTAGCATTTGGGAGGCAGAGGCAGGCGAATCTCTGTGAGTTCGAGGGCAGCCTGGTCTACAGAGTGAGTTCCAGGACAGCCAGGGCTACACAGAGAAACCCTGTCTCAAACAAACAAACAAACAAACAAAGTGGGAAGGAGTCTACCTGGAGTTACATGCTACCACTGCACATGGTCCTCCNGAAGTCTACCTGGGAAGGCATCCCNTGAACACTCAGTAAGGGAGGGAGGAGGTGGGAGAAGGAGAGAGACAGGAAGCTAGAATGGAGAATGCTAAGCCCTGTTCTCATGGAACTCTGGGGTGAGTACAGAGACTAAACATCACAGTTGAGAAAATAATCTCCTTTTGTCTAAGCCAACAACTTTCTTTTTTATTTATGAAGAATGCTGAAAGCTGTGGTATTCTCTGCTAACGCAAACTCTCTATTTTTACCATGAGTCGTGTTCTGAATGCTATTTCAGGTAACTGTAAGGTTGAGTTTTAATTTGGTGATCAGTGCACCTTGCTCTCAGGTGTGCTGAGAGCAAGTTACTCTGTGAGCTACTTACTCTGTGAGCTTTGTGTCTCTATGAACTTCTTGATCAAAGCATCAGTAGTTTGCGTGTAGAGGCTGAGAGCATATCTCAGGGAATGAAGGTCTGGGCTTTTCTCCAGAAAATTCTTCTTCAGGCCATTTCCTCCAGCATGGAAATATTGCTAAAAAGGAGAAAAGGAAAGTTATATGAGCAAAGGACTTAGGAGGAAACATTGGGGCTGTCTCTTATACACATCTAGATGTGTATAAGAGACAGGTACAGAGGCTAGACATCACAGTTGAGAAAATATCTCCTTTTGTCTAAGCCAACAACTTTCTTTTTTATTTATGAAGAATGCTGAAAGCTGTGGTATTCTCTGCTAATGCAAACTCTCTATTTTTACCATGCTTCGTGTTCTGAATGCTATTTCAGGTAACTGTGAGGTTGAGTTTTAATTTGGTGATCAGTGCACCTTGCTCTCAGGCTGTCTCTTATACACATCTAGATGTGTATAAGAGACAGCCTGAAAGTACAGTGTTAGAAGAATCCTTGCTTCAGTGAACATGATCAACTTGATTATTCATTTCTGTTTCCAAAGAATAATGAAAGTTGCCAACACTCCATAAAGAAGGTAGACCCTGTTNCATATTTATAGATACTTCTTTCAAATTCTAGACCAGGCATCCACTATNCTACCCTGTTCATTCTCTTATAATGCTCCTGTGCAGGTATGGACGAACCTGATGTAGCACAGTGCTCCCTGGAAACCTAAAACATCCANTTTATTTTTCTATGCTCNTGTCACCCAGAAAATTCAAAATGTCTCAGCTTTTACACACAAAATAAAGTAGATATATACTCAATGATCATCAATGTTGACATTGAGGGATGTTAGCATTCTTCATATTGTGCTGTGGTATATACAGGCATCTTTCCGAAAGTTGGAATGTCTAGAAGTAGGTGATGGAACTATAGACATTCTCTATTGATACAAGATATTTATGATATCCCATTAAGTTGAGATGAATGATTCTCCTTTACTCTCTTCCTATATTGACAATGCTAGATTTGGAACCTAAGCCCTCTTTGGTGACTATGGTCCCTTGGTATCTGTAATTGTCAACATTTTCAGTATTTGTAATGTTCTCCAATGTTAACAGAATATTTGAGGATGGGTTCTTAACCACTGAGATAGCTTTCTTGTATACTTTCATCTTATAAAATGTTGAAACACTTTGTACATGGATAATATTTGTTGAGGACTAGGAGCCTGAAATTAATTTGAATATTGATGGGTGAAAACTATGTGATAGTTTCTTCAAAAACCATAATGGTACACTAGATAATGAGTTAAATGACATTTGGACATGTTTTTATAACTGTACCATTATGTTGTCTTCCAGAAACTACTCTGTTAAGTAGTCACAAGGGTGACTGCCTTTATGAGGTCAACCATAGTTCCTAGTGTGTTACTTGTGAAGCAAGGGCCATGGGCAGTGGGTCTGGAAAGCCTCAGTGGTACAATCTGTATTCTTGCCTATTTATTTCCTCCTTCTCTTAGGAAAAATTCACTAAATCTCTACCATAAACTGGACTTTATATTACATTCCAAGAATATAACACAACACAGGTACTATGTTTTCTCTGAAACAGATTATTAATTTANTGAGGAAATATAACCAGAGTGTAAAACAGGTCACCAACAGTATGTTATAGCTGTAAAAATTGTTTGAGTAGATTTGAAGGCTCATTAAGAGAAATCTTTTACCTTCTGGTCAAAATAACGGACCCTACTTCTGGGTGGATACAATGGCATGTCTCCTCCCTTAAGAGTTAATCAAGTCGTGCTGGTCTATGGGACCATGCCATAGGAAGGCTAATTTTCTGTAATTTATGCTGAAGAGGTAGGAGGAATAATTACCTCTTTAGTGAGAGAAGTGTTTTTCTTTCCTAGAATCCCTGCTCTCTATAAAGTTGATAGAGAGTTGCCATTAGGCTTTGTTGGATCTGTCTTTCTGAGTCCTAATTCAGAAATTCTTAACTTTCCCTTTTTCTTACTTTCTGTATCTCTCTTTCAGATGCTGGCCAGAGCCTAAGTACATTTTCTCTGGTACTTTGTACTTTTCTTACTCTTTCTCTAAAGTTCCCCTCCCCACCATGTGGCTATCTGTCTACCATGAGGCTGACCTTTATGCCAAGTTAACTCAAATGGCAAAGCTTTGTGTCTTTCTTTTCTTTACCCTCATCTCTAAAATTGTCTTGGAGCGTCAAAAAAAGTTATTTGATAATATAACAGAGGAGAACAAATGACTCTACTGTGGNGGGAGTCAGTAAAAGCTTCCAAGGAAATTCTGAAGGAATAATATATCTGTTCCTTAGGACTGTTAGTTTTTATGTTTGAGACAAAGTCTCATGTAGTTCAGGATGTGCTTGAACTCAACATGTGGCTGAGGATAACCTTGAACTTCTCATCCTCCTGCCCCCATTTCTAGAGTGCTTCGATTACAAGTATGCTACACCACACTCAGTTTATGATTTGCTGGAGGTGGAACCCAGGACCTCACGTGTGCTAGGCAAGCGCTCTACCAACTGAGCCTCATCCCCAGCTCAGTACTGCTATTTTTTAACTTCAGCAGCCACTAGATAATCCACAGCAGTGAGCTAGACAATGGACAATCATACTACATCTCCACTAGGAACCCTGGGAGTTTCACATCGTCTAACAAGAACTGGGAGACCTGATGGTTCTCACACTATACTTCCTCCCTACAGCATTACAAATACTGTTTGCCATTTTTTCCTATTCTCATTTCTAAATCATACTCCCTGGAATAAACACATTGCCTTGAAGCAGAAGAAGTTCTAGAAAAGCAAAGAGAGAACACAGGCTTAGAGATGCAGAAAGCCAAGGGCTTGGGACTTGGTAAAGACATCTATTTAATCCTCTTTTAATAGTACTGGTTTCCCGTAAACCATCTACATCACAGACCTTTGTTAACAGTTCTAAGGATACAAATGTTCCAAGGAATAGGATTTTGGAAACCTAGGAAAGAATAACATGACCAGAGTTGACATGATTGAGAGACTTTTAAAGGCCTAGAAGTGTCCATAGAGGAAGGGAATAAGAATTAAAGTATGAAGACATCAGCAATGTGTTCATCCTTGAACCCTTTGTAATAACTCTGTGGGAAGACATGCCTTCCTGATAAGGCATTATTTAGTAGAACTAGAGGGATTTGGAGTGCTAATCATGAAAGAAAAATAGAAATAAGCTCCNGGTTTGTTCCTGAGGATAGCCAGGGTCTCCCTGGGGTTTTCAGTGATGCTCAACTGACTTCTTCCTTTTGGCTAGAGACTCGTTAGGAATTCTGTTAAGGGTCGGGCAGGCAGGGTATTTAGAGAGCAGATTGGTTGGGGCAAAAATGATGGCTTTATTTTCAGAGAGCACTTTGTAGTAGGGGATGCTGCCAGACTGGAGTCTTGGATAGATGGTAATGCTGACAGGGAGAACACTAGCCATGAGGCGCAGGGAATAGAAACATCCAGAGAGACAAACGACATAGCCACTGGCTTCACAGTCAGCGAAGGAAATGCTTTCTGTGCTTATGGAAGTGCAGACTCTAGAGACATGCTTTTTTATAAGCCTTTCACTCCTATTTGGAGCTGGGTGACAGCACCCAAGAGAAAGAAATCAAGAGGAAGAGGCCACAGTTATAGTATGGACCTTGATACTCAAGAGATTTCGCATAGTCTCAACTCTTTTGCCAGCCCCGAAGAAACAAGAGAGTGGGATGGATGTGCATTTGGCTGAGGCTCGAAGAACATCTGTGAGAGAGTGAAAGCTTTAAGTCTTAAACAAATGCCAGCGTCCACAGCTCAGTACAGTTCAGTTCTCCTTTCATTATAGCAAATTACATGCCAGAAGAAAATTACATGCTACAGGGGAATTATATGCTGGAAGAAAATTCGAAAATGTGAGGTTTTGAAGCTTTCTGGAGATTTCCCCCATGCATGTAGAAGTAGATTCTTTTCCATTGATTATAAGCAAAAGACAGAGAGTCGGTTGCTTGCTCCTGTCTGACCAGCCACATGACTAAAGACCCTCCAACTTGGCCTCTTAAGATCCTCTATACTCATAAGTGGATACTAGATGTAAAGCAAAGGATACCCAGACTACAACCCACAGCTCCAGAGAAGCTAGCTAACAAGGAGGATCCAAAGAGGGATGCATGGATCACCCCGGGAAGGGGAAATAGATGAGATCTACATGAGTAAACTGGGGATGAGGGGTGGGCAATGGAGGGTAGGGGATGGGGGATGAGAAAAATAAGGGAAAGGGATGGTCAAGCTGGAACAGGGATGGAGTGGGAAAGTGGTGAAATAGATACCATGATAGAGGGAGACATCATGAGGATAGAGAGAAACTGAGTGCTAGGTAAGTTCCCAGAATCCCCAGAGATGATCCCAGCTTGGACTACTAGAAATAGTGGGGAGGGTGCCTGAACTGAACTGGCTTGCCCCAGAGATCAGATCAGTGAATAATCTAACTGTCATCACAGAGCTTTTCTCCAGTGACTGATGGAAGCAGATGTAGAGACCCACAGCCAGGCACCAGGCTGAGCTCCAGGAGTCCAGTAGGGGAGAGAGAAGAGGGATTCTACGAGCAAGTGCATCAAGATCATGATGGGGAAACCTGCAGAGATGACCAAACCAAACTAGTGGGAACTCATGAAAGTTGGATCAACAGCTGTGGAACTTGCATGGGACTGGGCTGGGCCCTCTGCCTGGGGAGACAGTTGTGCAACTTGATTTTCTTGGGGTGCCGCCTGGCAGTGGGATCAGAATCCATCCCTGGTGCATGAGCGGGTTTTTTGGAGCCTACTACCTATGATGGGACACCTCGCCTGAGGCATGAGGAGGGGCTTGGACTTGCCTCTACTGAATGTGCCTCTCCATGGGAGGCCTTGACTTCTTGTGTAGGGGAAAGAGGGGTGGGTTGGAAGGGGGAGGCTGGGGGATAGGAGGAGGGAAGAGGAGGATCTTTGATTGGTGTGTAAAATGAAGGGAAATTTTTCTTAATTAAAAAAAAAGATCCTGTATTTACACTGAAACAAATTGGGAAAGATGATTAAAAGAAGTCAAGGCAAATTATTTCTTTCTCATTAAACAAAAGAAAATTTGAATTCTCTGTTGGGGCAATGTGGGAAAGTTGGCTGTTTACAAAGGATATGGATGCCAGCTAGGTTCCACACTTCTTGTGCCTGGCCCTGTGTTGGCTGGTGTTCTACTATGTACTTTTGATGACAAAGGAAGAAAGCACACCTGTCAAATATGTCCTTAAAGTTCAGACAAAGCTCAAAATTATTAGATGGATGACAATGGTGGCAGCAAAATCATGATACTCTGGAATGGTAAGTCTGTATTTACTAAATGAAATGGCAGAAAGATCATGGAAAGACCTATATTCATAAACCTCTGGGTTAGTCTAGGATACTTCTCCTTTTTGTTCCCAAGCTCATTGCAAGTCCCAGTGCCTCTCCCTTTATAATGTCACTCATATCGGTCTTTCACATTTTGCCACTATACAACCCTCTTGATGATGACCCTAATCTATGATTAGCTGTAAGATCTCTGACTACACAATCTATTTTGTACATTTCTATAAGATGCTCTGCTGAAATGATACTTTCAGGAAGTCATATTTTCAGGTCATCAATGAGTCCTCTTTTTATCTACCAAGAACACAAAATGACTTGACTTTCAACCCAGACATTTAATGTCAGCCAATCCCATTTTACACTGCTTCAATATGCCAACTCCTAGTAAAGTCCAGCCCAGGCCTCCAAGTGATCTACTCTGGACCCCAGACTCCTGCCTTGTACCTTCCTACGGGAATTCCTCTCTTCCTGTATATGTTTATGCTGCAAGTTTCCCCCACATAAAATGTCCAGTCAACCTACTGACCTCCCATGCATCCCTCCAGATCATGGTAGCTCTCTCCAAACTCCTGACCTCTCCTGGTTGAGATTCTTTTTTCTAAATCTTGACTATCTTTCTCTTTCAAAGAAGATTTTATTTTGTCTATGTATACACAAAGGGACACTGGAGCCCTTCAAAATGAAGTTATAGATGTTTATAAGCAACCAATATGGGTGCTGGGATCCAAACTCAGAGCCTCTTGAAAAGAAAGGTGCTCCTAACCACAGAGCCATTTCTTCAGGCCCCCTCACCACTTTCTGCCTTGTTCTTCAATTGGTAATTGAACCACCTGCCCCACCCCTTACACTGTTGTAAGTTAACACCCATCCACATTTAGTTCTCAATATACCTCTCTCACCTTTTAATCTAGACTAGACATTCCCTCAGGGAAGGAACAGCAGTGCTTCCCAAAGGAGTATTTCTGGGGGGGAGTTAATGAACCCCACTGGTTTGTGCTCTTACAGGGAGAATGTGCTGTGATGAATAGGAAATCAGAAGGCCAGTGGCCTAGACCCTAAGACCCTGAACCACTGCCTGGGAAAAGAACCAGACTTGTAGAAACCCCACTGGGAAGATAGAAAGCACTAACAGGAAAGGATAAGGATACCGTAGAATGTGTGGGACCCTGGCTTTCATGACTAAAAAAGTGAACTTTCACCATGAGCAACTCCTCAGGAGATACAAAAGTTAACAGTTATGAAGACTATGTGCNGTAAACCCTTTAGTGAGCGCTTGCCTAGTCTCTTACTGAACCTCAGTAAGGCAGCAGTGGGTGGGACCATTACACGTGAGTCACCCACTATCCTTGATATGCTACTTGCCAGTGACAGAGTTTCCTTCATGACTCCAGGAACTTTATCTGTATGCACCTCCATAGTCACCCTCTGACAAAGTCTTTCATCTCAGACTACTTAAAACTGCGGCTTCATTAACACCAGGCAGGTGCATCTATCCTATCTGACTAGAAGTTGGGTAGAGTAGCACTGAAGCACCATGTGCTTTATCTTAAACATAGCTGGAGNCCCCCNGCCCCCTGTTTTTAGAAACTGCAGAAAGCAAAGTACTCCAGACCTGGCTGTGTTTTGTGAGAAGAAAATCATACTGCTAACTATAAAATCAGGAAAAATATTGTCTGAATGCTGAGCAAACCATTTTCATAATCCCAATAAAAATCCGGTGACCTTCTCTGACTCTTCATTGTTGATCACTCACAGTCTGTTTTTACTGATGTACTGGAACATGCAAATGTGATTTTTTAACAAGTGTGCAAGGAGAGTTCCCTTTTTAGTTCCATGTACTATTTTGGCTGCAAACCCTCACCATCACAGTTTTTACTTTAAACTGTAACATACATTTGGCAAACTCACATAGACAACTCACTCTGCAGGCTTAGATATGAGCTTTGCCTCCCTTTAATCTGCAGCGGTCTTGTAAAGACACCACTTGATAGTCTAAGGATCTTTTCTGTACTTCTCAATTGCTCTTGTATGCATCAGATCAGAATTGCTGATCTCACCGACTTTTAGAGTTTCCCTTTTCCTGACAAACTGAAGTTTAGATTCTTGACTTTGGTGTTTAAACCTGAGTATCCTACTCTCAATTTAGTGTCCCTTTCTTGCCTTGTGACACTTGGCCAACTGTGGTCTATCCTTCATCCGGACTGCCTGAGGGTTTCAGGCTGGTGACACAGTCTCTCTCAGCACTCTTGCCTTTTCTCTCAGACCTGAGAAATTATTTCTCTCAGTTTACTCTCTCTTCAGTCCCTAAATCCTTCAGCATCCCTCAATGTGAGAGCATTATCATAGACATCAAGAGAGAACTCATTTACTGCCTTTCNGGCATCTCCCTGGACTTTGACCAAGCACTTCTGTTTTTTGATTGTTGCTATTTTTGTTCCTAATTCAAAGACTCTTGTTCTCCACTTACTTCTTCATTATTCACCAGCCTGCCTATGTACAGTGAGCTCCCAGGTAATGACTTTTGAATTGCAATCCTGCAGACAAGGTAGGTTATTTTATCCTTCCCATAAGCATCTGAATTCTAACTAATGCACNGACTATGTGAAGTCTGAAAACTGTGCAATGATAAAAAGAAGATGCTGAGAAGTTATTACTGAAATTGGATAGTGGAGAAGAGTGATGGATGGAATTTCAGAGGCATGCAGTGTCATTTAGAACGCATCCTTAGCTATCTTGTTGGATCTTGAATACAAATAATGGTGTTACCTAGGATGGGGGAAAAAGGGAATAGAAATTTGTTCAGTCTAACATGCAGGACATTTATGAGAATCAGATAAGGCAAAGCACACACATAAGAATGGCTTGGAAAATGCCAACACCAGTTAGGTCTGTCTTCTACAAACTCCACGGCACTCTCTTCAACATTCCTTCCCCATCAGCTTATTGGACTTAATTGACCTAAGGAAGGATGAAGGGTCATCCCTGTGGCAGCCTTTAGGAGTCAGCCCAGTGGCATCTGCTGCTTTGCTTTAAGAACATCTTTCTCCTGAGGCTCAGTTGTGTTGTAGAGTTCTCTGACTGGGCTCTAGACAGTCATGAAAGCTTTAGTCCTTGGAGTTACAGCATGGGAAAAATGATGATGGAATTCAGGTAAAAACTTAGGCAGATAGGTAGACCACTGGGTCAGGAGAATCTCCTAGCAGGCACAGTGGTCCTAACAGGGTGATTCCTAGAGAAAGAATTGGCATCATAGAAATTAGGGATGAGGGGAAGTGGGAGCCACAGGCTCTGGATAACCAGAGCCAGACTCCAGTTCTGGAGAGCGATGATGATTTGGAAAGAACTAACAGGGTCATGGGCAACAGGTAGGAGTTTTGTTCCCCTAAAACCCACAAGTGCCATGTGGCTGAGACTGAATTAAAGATTTACACGGATCACAGATGCTAGGACATTTGAGGCATTGAGATGTAGATAGAAGGGATTCATTTGAGGACTGAGGGTGTCTTACAGTTTGGGGGAGAATTCAGTCTACAGGTGGTGGGCACGTGGTCCCAGCCAGAATAATTAGAAGAAGATGATAAGATTAGAAGCAGAAGTCAGCTTGATCAATACATTGATTGACACTCCCTATTTCCACGGGACATATTCCATTTTTCTCACCCAAAAGCACGATTTCTAGCACAATCNAGAAGGGGCTGAACTCAAATCCTACAACTTTCTTTTCTTTTAAGAATGNATTCTAGTGTGTGTACTGCTTTCTAATTTCTTGTACATAGCCAAGAGTACTCCCATGACTCCACACATCAGTCAATTCTTACTCAAATTTTTGAAAACTTACAGAAAAACTTAGTTTTGAATTTTTCCTGTATTTTTTTGTTGTCACCCTTCCATATCATTTTATAATAGCAGGTGAAGTGGAGGTGGTACAGGACTCAGGACAATGAGGTAAGGTAATCAAAGTAGCCAATAGCTCTTCACTATACTAGATATGCTGTATGCTCAGTGCTTTTTTCAGTGAGGGGTGGAATCAGTAGACATAGTTTAGGAAGTAAATTTACTTCTCTAACCCCTTAATAAATACAACACATACACACCACACTCTTTTTTTCACATACACATGTACACTCAAACCACACATGTACAGTCTCTCTCTCATACTCCCACAGACTCTCTCTTACACACAACACACATACACAACACATACCTACATACCCAGACCATACACACATGCATACCATGCANAACACACACACACAAACACACCACAACACATCCACACACATACAAGTTATTTGGAAAGAAAACACATTGAGACCCATACACATTTAACTCTTGCTGCAAAACTTCTTGTCAGTCCTTTGCTATGTGGGAATAATGCTTAGAGTACAAGACTTCTGGGTTTTCAGTGGAATACAAAATGAAAATTCATTATATTCCTAAGAGAGAGTAGAAGGTTGGTGTTTTAAAAATGACTTCCACAACCATAGAAATCCTAAGTACAAAGTATGCTAACCTAAAATTCTCCTGAGCCATCTGTTTAACTGCATTGGTGGGGGTGGGGGTACATAGCTCTCTCTGAGAACATATGTGATGGTATAAGTTTCATTCATATTTTCTAGAGAGACACAGAGCAAGAAATATAAAATAAAAGTGTGTTATGGATAAAGGGAGATGAATGAGCTGGAGCTAGGACATGTCTGGAATGCGTCCAATTGACTATCTCCTTGTCACAGATGGGATAGTTGCACAGTAGGAACCTTACTGTGGAGAGATGGAGGTGATCTCAGTGACTATCCAGGGATACCATATCCTACCTTGATGGTGGCCAAGACCACCTCCATTATNGCACATTGTCTTGGTGTCAGCCCCTTGGCATCTTCTCGAATCATATGCTCCTGGAAGACAGGTGGAAAACTGCTCAGAAGGTGACAGATACATTTATCCAGCTACCTTCAAACAAAATCTGTATAGTTCCCATATACAAACATTTAAAATAGCTTCTTCAGGGGCTGGAGAGGTGCCTCAGCATCTAACGGCACTCGTAGAGGACCTGGGTTCTGTTCGTGGCACCCATATGGCAGCTCATAACCATCTAATCCCAGTTCCAGGGGTTCTGGTGCCTCTGAAGGCATTGTATGCACACAGTACCCTTATATATATGAAGGAAAAACACTCATACATATAAAGATAAAAAAATAAATCTTGGCCACTTTGTCACATTTTTGGTAAATATCCATTTGTCAAAGGAAAGCTAAGCTGCCTGATTAAAAATGGAACTCTGGCAGAGGTGTACGATTATTTACATTCCAAATTAGTGTTAAATAAAGAGATACAGTAACCTGAAAACTGTGTCCCAAAGGCTTTTCACATTAATTCCTTGATTTGTGCTCTGTCCCTTTGAAGATTTCAGGACAGCAAGGGTATTAAGGAGGCCAAGTTCAGCTTCCCAGTCATCACAGAGAGAGTGTGCTCTAAGTATAACATCCCTGTTGATTCTCTTTCCCTGTCTTCCTGATGTTTGTCCCTTACTGGGAAGAGCCTCAAAGAATAAATCAAATTGGGCTGTAGAGATTTTCAGTCTTTTACAGTCATTTTAGTACTTTAGGCTGATTTTAAGATTCTAACTATATTTNCCTAATTGTTTGCTGTGATATGTTTCAAGACATTATTCAAATATTACNTGTGAAAATTATGGTAGGAAGTTAGAGAAAATAATAATTTAAAAAATTTCTAAGAGAAAAATCTAAAGAGTCCTGCTGCTATGCATTGATACTATCTTCCAGGGCTGTGCCATTCTATTTCGCAATCCTCAGCATACTTATCAATACCTCTGATCCTATTAAGTATCAATGCCAACCTAACATAATACACACATAAGAATCTGATATGTGAAGTAACAAAACATATGCCAGTTGTTCAGTAAACATCTAGTAGTTTAATTTTAAATCATATAGATTAGATGAACAGAACTAGAATCAAGAAAAATTAAACTGGGAACTAATACAGAAAATCAGTAAATATAGAAAAACAATTATTTCCTGGTTCCATTTTTCTTGATTTTGGGTTCTTTCAAATGAAAGAGTTACTCATCTACATCTTTTTCTCAATAAAATTATGAAATTATCCATCAGTATGATTTTTCTGCTAGTATCATTCCAGTTGGATTTACTTTCAACTAACATCTTAAAAATATAAGTAGCTTAATTCTTTTTTGAAGGAAATGATACCCTAGTAACATTGGA
>LZPO01045604.1:16220-27612 GCA_001675575.1 Neotoma lepida | reverse complement strand
CTCAGCATTAGCTTATGGCAGACTGCCACTTCACAACTTAGTAAGCACCCTCTCAGGAGAACAAGAAGAGTATTCCAAAATGTTTGCTTAGCTAGCTTAGATGGAGTCGATTAAACAGTAGCTGTGTGAATGGACAGACGGCATGTCCTTCAGACAATCTTTCACAAATACTTCTTCTCCCAGCTGAGCTTCTGATAACTGCTGAGTGGCAGCATTGAATTGAAGATCATATTCCCTGACAAGTACCTGGAGTGCAGCTTTTCTGTTTTTCCAGTTAAGTGCAAAGCCATATGTTGTAACAGCTCCTCAACCCAGAGGCCAGATTGACATTTCTTTATGAAAGTTGACAATTCCGACAAGAACAAATGTGTGACGGGAAAGCCACTCCATCTGCACATGGAGATAAACAAGAGAGTACCTATGGGAAGGGCCAATATTCCTTTTCAAAAAGGATTTACTCTCCTACTCACAAATGAAAGGATGATGAAAGCACCAAATAACAGTGTTCTGTGAATGAAGCATTGTAATTTTAGGCTACATTAAGGTCAACAAAATACACGCCCACCCATTCTCAAGTGTAAAATTTTGCCCTACACCTGCATCTTTAAGGATAATGAATCTCCATCCATCCCAAAAGGAAGAAAGTGGCACTCATCAAAAACATTTGATGCCCATTCTAATAGGTGAGGCAGTGACTGGGATAAGGAAATAAAAGAACAGAATCATGGCTGACATGTTTTTATATTCACAAACAGTAGAGATACAGTTGAGTGTTACCTTTATGAGAGAAACTCCAGCCATCCCTCTCCCCTTTCCTCTATTTGAATCTACTCCAAATCCCTGGCGTGAGAGAATCTGAGACAATACCTGCTTGAAGTGATGGCTCAGCAGTTAAGAACAGCTACTGCTCTTTGACAGGGCCACAGTTTGATTCCCAGCACACACAAGGGGTATCTGACAACCATCCTTAGCTCTAGCCTAGGGGGATACATACTCTTCTGGCCTTTATACATACTGGCTCACATGTACACATATTCACACTCAGACACACAGCCACACACAGAGACACAAAAATCAGTGAATTCTAGTATAGGCAGATTATGGTTTTTGTCTTTAATGAGAAAGTATTTTTCTCGTCTTCTTGGTACTTAAAGGGAGCAAAATATGCTCTGAGTTCATCAATCCGACAAATCCATAAAGAAGCACCATGCAATGTGATAATCTTCCTCTACTTGTTAAGTATACAAGTATACATATTACATAAGTATACGTGTATGCTACAATGTTCCAATTACCTCTTATTTGATCATTGTAATTGTGTCAAATATCCATTATATCTCATTGTCAGTTTCCATGGGAATGTACTATTTACTTTCTTTTAAATCTGTCTCATTTCCTAAGTCACTGAAAAAAATCAGTCCATAGACAAAATTTAAAAGAATAGAGATGTAACTTCAAATTTTCACAATCACTAAAATAATTCACAATCACTTCCTTAATGGTGTATCAGTTTCAATCAGTTACTCACAGTAACAGGTTAAGTTGGGTTTACTAAGCAAGGCTGTAGAGCATGCACAATACCCAATTCTCACCATACCTTTATTCAGTTCCTTATCAACAGACAATTTAGAGTAAAAGTAGATGAGAGTGACTTTACAGGGATAACATCACAGCTGATAACTTAGAGGCTTCAGAACTAAGTTTTGATCAAAGCTGCACAAAGTTCATTCCCAAGAAAGTCTACTGTGTGTCAGTCTTTCCTATATTTATATGATGCTAACACAAGTTACGACATATGGAAGCCACAGAAAATGGATTTAAGTAGCTCTCATATACACTTTCTTTTTTATTTGACCAAGTTGGTTACACACAAGAAACAGTATCTAGAAGTTCTATATAACACAGACTATGCCATATATTTACCATAAAGAAAAAAGGATTGTATCTATGTTCAAAATGTAGTTATCTGACTGGAAGCACAGACTTACTGGTCATAGATTGAAAAGTTATGTATGTTGTACACCCACTACCAAAGGATGTTGGTATTTGACATCCCACACCAGCAAGAAAACTCTTACTCACTGCACAAGACTTTCTGTACAATTTCCATTTTATTATTCATTTTAACAATTAAAAAAGCAACAAAATTTAAATTTTACAAATCACTAATCAAATACATCTCATTATGGCCTTCTAAGGAATTTACATAACGAAATGAATAAATTTGTGTTGATGTTATATATAAGTGTGATTCAACTTAATTTAATCAGAATATTCCATTTTTCAATATTAATTCCATATATAAAATGTTTTGATAGTCAGTGTTGTCAACTTGAAAGAATTGAGTATTATCTAGGAGACTCTGGGCATGTGTTAGGATGGGATTATCTTGAATGTAATAATTGCAGTGAGAAGACTTATCCACTTCATGTGGCACANTTCCTCGGCCCAGATTCTGAACTCTTTAAGAGAATAAATGAAACTGAATAGCAGAANGCATCCATTGATCTCTTCCTGANTGTGGTGTAGAATAACCAGCTGATTAGAGCTCCTGCCATCTTAAATTCCTCACTGTGATAGACTATACACCTGAAATAGGAGCCAGAATAATTCCTTTCTCTCTTAGATTGGTTTGTTACAATATTTTATCACAGCATCCAGAAAAGAAAATAAGGTATGTGTTACCAGGGAGAATATTCTCTGACCAGAATGAAAGGCACTTTAAAATTCTATATGTCAACTAAATATCAGTACAGGGGTCTGCTGGAAGCCTTGCTCTAGACAGATTCATGAACCTGAGACAGATTGTGGAGTCTGGATAGCTTGAGCCATCTTTATTTATACAGTTTTAATAGTTTGCATGAACCAACTTTTACTTCCTAAGTTTCTAAAANTGGTTACAATAATTACCAGTTTGTTCTTTGCCTCTTTACCCTTCCATCTCCCAACTCTCCACTGGTAGCCATTACCTTTTAGATCTATAGCTCTATCGTCAGAAGCATAAGCAGTTTTGCAAGCCACAAAGGAACTTTTCTAACTAGGCGCACCTACAGGTAGAATAGTGTGCCCAGTTGCTAACACATGCAGTTACAGCGTCATGTAAAGTGAGAGACAGTTTTGTCTCTTGTGGCTAATATTTATATCTAGTAGGGTCTAGGTTCTCAGAACCAACTCCAGAGCCAAAGCTAGATTAATCCATTCTTCATTTTGTACTGTTCTGTCCCCTCTGGGGATATACCAGGGTTTTCCATTTATCCTATAGGCAACATAACTTGGAAACTTACTCTTAATAGTTGGTGTTGCTTGTCTCTTGCCCTTATGCNCATCTCCCTTAACTTCTTAGGGTGTTGGCACAGTTATTAGAAATGAGGGAACTGTNAGTTTCTATGATTCTGCTTCATTCCCTGTTCCTTGAATGTTCCCATTAACTCTTGATACCATCTATTTAACAGCATTTCTTNAAAACTCCTGTGGTTTAAATCATTCTTTTCAGAACAGTTATGCAAATGTGTAATATTAAACTTCATGATCTACTGTGACTCATTCAGGCCAGCAGTATGGCTAGGATAGTGAAAGCATTGACAGCATATCACACACCTGCTCCAGCGTCATGCCCAGAACTATGCAGTGAACTGTCCACAGGTCCTTGCCAAGTGAGTTAGGATCTCTAGGGTTTTGCCACAAGGAGAGGCAGTCATGCTATTCTCAGGTATTGTTCCCCAAAGAAGTCACATGGCTCCTGCCAGGGGTCAGATTTATATAACTCTATAAAAGAGCCTAATANTGAAAATTTTCATCTCAGTGCTTTGGTTCTCCTGATGCTCTCAATAAAGAATTTTGCCATCTTTAGAATGTATATTAGAAAAAGATATAATATGCTAGCTACAGAAATTAATAAACATGCAATAGCCACAGGGATTATCTATCCCAGAAGATACTGTATGATTAAAGGGAGAGAACAGAGNTTGGCATAGTGTCCCCTAAAGAAAACTTACATTTTTTTACCATCATTTGGATAATTTTTTACTAGATGTATCATTATATTACTTATATATTTGAAAGCAAATGAATACAACAGGGGAGTATTAAAGAAACATATACTATCTGATATATATACATATGTATATATACCAAGTATATTAATTATATATACATATGTGCATATATGCATATATATGTATGAATATATATAATTTCCTTTCGTCCATATATATGTATATATTTCTTTCATATATATAAATATATGTATATATTTCTTCCATATATATATGGGAGAAAGGAAAGTAGAAAGACAGAAATGTGAGTGTGTATTTAAGTCAAAAACCCACAAAATAAAAGTCAGGAAAATATAACAAGAATTAAGTGATTGATGCTGCCATAACATTTTACGAAAAAAAAAATTTTTTTGAAACAAAGTTTCTTTGTGTAGTCTTGGCTGTCTTAGAACCAGCTCTATAGACCAGGCTAGCCTGGAACTCATAGAGATCTTCCTGCTTCTGCCTCAAGAGTGCTGGGATTAAAGGTGTAAGTCACCATCATTTGGCAATTCAAGAAAAATTTAACACACAATTCTTCCAGGACCCATACAACCTGCCCCTAATCACAGGCTACTTCTCTAGCATTTTCTATACCACTTCCAATCTCTCCACCTAGCCAGATTGCTTACATTGTTCTCCAGAGTATAGACCCATGAGTCTCCCTGACATCCTCCATTCACATATGCTTACCAACTCACCAGATTTAGCCCTAACCCAACATCCAGTGACCCAGCCTAGTCTGGATACCCATGTTTATACTCAACCAATCCCTAGGATTCTTCCAGGACCCTTCCTTCTTACTCCCCAACCAGCAAGCTCCTCCTATACCACATTCAAACTTTCCATCTATCCCCTATATAGCCAGATCTAACCCCACACTACAGGTATGGATCAAGAGACACATCCTATACACCAAACCCAGCTCTCTCTGTCCACGTGACTTTATTCCACCCAGGCTATTTCCAATCCCTAGGGCTAACCTCCCTTGCAATCTTCCCTTCTACCCAAACCAGCCATATCTATATCAAACTTAGCACTAACAAATGAAACCCACATGCCCAGATATTGCAAATACAAAAATATGAAAGCTTAAGCCAGTATCGTCTCTTTAAAACCTACCAGTCATGTAGAAATATTTGCCAATGAGAAGGACTTAGATGAACTCAAGGCCACAGAATTTAAAAGAATCATAAACTTCTTCAAAGAATTCAATGAATTTAAAAAGATACAAAGAAGCTGCTCGATGAAACTAAGGAGAATAAACGTCTGAGTGGTGCACAAGAACAATAACTCAACTAGAAAACTCAATGGAAAGCTTACAAGTCGAAATAATCAAGTAGAAGTTAGACTATTAAGACTTGAAGATAAAGTAGAAGGTCTAGACAAAATAAGGAATATGAAAAAAATTAAATGAAAGGGGCATACAAGAAATGTGGGACATGTCAAAAGACCAAACCTTTGAATTATAGGCACTGAAAATGGGAGAACAATCTCATGACTAGATCTTTATCATAGACTAGATCTTCAACAAGATCATAGAAGAAAAGCTCCCCAAACTAAAGAAAAATATATTCATACAGATGAAGAAGCATGAAGAACACCAAATAGACAAATAGACAATGTCAGAAAAGATAACCCCCACATATCGTAAGTAAAACACTAAGTATACATAACAATGAAAGTACATTAAAAGCTGCTAAAGAAAAAAAACACAAGTAATATATAGGAAACCTCATCATAATAGCATCATGGAAATTTTGAAAGCCTGAATTGCCTGAAACAATGAATTCCAAGTTCTTAAAAACTATGATAGCCAGCTCAACTAACATACCCAGCAAAACTATCCACCATAATTGAAGAAGAAAGGAAAACTTTCTGCAGTATAAGTAGCCTTAAATTATACTCAACAAATCAAACCTAAGGAAGCAGTATTTAGGACTGAAGAGACAAATGAGTATAGCAGAGGACTGTGAAAAGAAATACAAAGCCCTAATTACTAAAACAAGAAGTACCACCAAAACACAAACAATAACACCAAAGATGAACAGTACAGTGTCTGTAATTAACACTCACTTTTCAATAATAACTTTAAATATCAGTGGCCTCAATTCTCCAGAGAAAAAGAAACAGGCTGACAGCATGATCAATAAACAAAATCCAGAAACACACAACTGACAAAGTGCAGAGAGTGAGAGACCTTGAAACACTCAGTCCTAAATGCAGTATGTCCACACATTCCCTCCTCTTGGGGCAGGGGCCTCCACAGAAGAGGAGGAGGAAAGACTGTAAGAGCCAGTGAGGGTNGAAGACACCAAGGAAACAAGGCCCTCTAGACATAACAGGATGGATTCACATAGGAGCTACAGAGACTATGACAACATTCACAGGGTCTAAGCCAGGTCTAAGACAGACTGGGTCCCAGTACTGAGAGGGGAAGTGAACACAAGCTTCCATCCCTAACCTAGAAGCCATCTCTAATTGATTACTGCTTGCAAAGAAGAAATTAAGTTTTCTCCAACTGAGTCTTATTAGATTTACAAACCACACTTAAGGGACAGGTTTCATGCCTAGCAATAAATGGCCCATACAAAATGAACTCAATGGTATTTTTGAAGGTTTGTTTGTCTCAAATTGCTTTGGCTGGCCATTTATCAATTTATTTATTTATTTATTTTTGCCTTTAGGTCTTTAAGTTATATATTATAGTTTCTAATTTTATGTCTTTATGGGATTTCTGTGTGTACAAATGTGTGTGTCTTTATGCCTATATGTGTCTTGAGCTTTTCTTTGACCCCTTTTTTTCTGTTCCTTTGTTTGTTTGTCCTATTCAGGTTTGTTTGTTTTTATTTTATCTTATTTAATTTTACTTATTTTTTAGATGTCTGTTAGTTTCTAGTGAGAAAGAGGAAGAAAGTATATGGATTTGTGTGTGATGGGATCAGGAAGAATCTGGGAGGAGTTGAGGAAGGGAAACCATAATCAGCATATATTTTATGAAAAAAATCTACTTTCAATAAAAACAATAAAATCCAATTATCCATTGTTCACAAAGAACATATCTTATCTTTAAAGATAAGCACCACCTTAGAGTAATATGATGGACAAAAGGATTCCAATAAAAGTGGACAAGGAAGCAAGCAGACATCACTATCCTAGTATTTGACAAAATACTTCAAACTGAAACTACTCAGAAGAGATAAAAGATGGACACTTCATTCTAGTCAAGGGAATGGTTAACAGAAAGANATTATTCTCCTAAACATGTAAACCAAACTCTTGGGTATCTAATTTCATTTTTTTTAAAAATGCTACTGGATTTAAAGATACAAGAACAAATTAAATAAAATATAGTCAATGTCAAGAAATAATAAAAATCAGAGCAGAAATAAATGAAACAGAAAGAAAGACACCAGTACAAATAATCTGAATTTTAGAGCTGGTACTTTGATAAGATAAACATGATTGATGGAACCTTGAGCCAGCTAACCAAAAGAAAGAGGGGCCCCAATTTATCCAAATCAGAAATGAATGGGGAAACATCACAACAGACATTAAAGAAACTAAAATTAAGAATATTATAAGTGAATATTTTAAAAACCTGTAAACTGGAAAACCTATAGGAAATGGATAAATTTCTAAATGCAACCAAACCACCAAAGTTAAATGCAAAAGTCAACAATCTAAACAGGCCCGTAACAAGTGAGATTGAAATAGTATTAAAGGACTTTTCACCTAAAAAAGTTGAGATGGTTTCACAGCAGAATTCTATTAGACTTTCAAAGATTTCTATAGTCAATCCTTCTTACACTACTAAAAAGAAAGAAAGAAAGAAAGAAAGAAAGAAAGAAAGAAAGAAAGAAAGAAAGAAAGAAAGAAAGAAAGAGGGAGAAAGACTATGACAGCATTCACAAGATCTTCAACAAGATCATAGAAGAAAAGCTCCCCAAACTAAAGAAAAACATATTCATACAGATGAAGAAGCATGAAGAACACCAAATAAACAATGCCAGGAAAGAGGGAGAGGGAGGGAGGGAAGGAGGGAGAGAGAAAAGAAGGAAGGAAGGAAGGAAAAACAGAAACAGGAGGAGCTATTACACTAACACCAAAAATTAAATAAAGACACAAAGACACAAAAAGAAAACAGGCCAATATTCATGCTGAACATAGATTCAAAAATGTTCAATAAAATACTTGCAAACAGAATACAGACACACAACAAAAAGATTATCCACTGTGACAAAGTGGCTTTATAGCTGGAATTTGGGGATGGTTCAACATAAGGACAAAAAAAATGTGATAAATCTCAAAACTGGACTTAAAGATAAAAATCATGTGATTATCTCAATAAACGCAAAAAAAAAACTTTGATAAAATACAACATGCCTTCATCATGAAACTTCTAGAGCATGTTGGGCCAGAGGGAAGATACTTCAACATAATACAAACTGTGTATGAGAAACCCACAGCCGATATCATCCTAAATGGAGAAAAACTTGAAGCAATCCCATTGCAGTCAGGAATAAAATAGGGCTCTCCCCTATTCCTGCTCTTTGTTAATATTGTTCTTGAAGTACTAGCTGAAGCAATGGGTAAGAGAAAGAAATTAAAGGGAAAGAAGCCAAACTATTAGGAGATGATATGATTATATATATACATATATATGATCTTATATATAATATATATACTAGAGATCATAAAGGTTATATATATTATATATATATATATATATATTATAGATCCCAAAAATTCTACTAGAAGACCTCTTGAAATGATAAACAAATGGCAGGGTACATATTCAATTTTCTGTTGTCAATCATAACTTTTCTATACACCAACAAATACATAGATAAGGAGAACATGGACACACTCCCATTCATAATAGTCTCATAGGAAATGAACTATTTAGGAGCAAACCCAAATAAGGAAATGAAGGACCTCTCCAATGAAAACTTGAAATCCTTGAAGAAAAAGATAAAGAAAAACATTGAATTTTCTCTTTCATCAGAGGCTCCTAGCTCCAAGTCTTCAGGTGTGAGTACATATCCTAAAATAACTGAAAAAAGAAAAAATAACAGGAAGTAACAAGGGACCATTGCTGGAGTATGGAGAGGGAATAGCAGGGTACAAGTGATCCGATCTTGGAAATGGGAAGAAGGGGAAGCCTCTAATTAGGAAGTGGGGAGGGAAATGAATACACAAGGAGGGAAGAGGGTAAAATAATAGTAAAGATGTCTGAAAAAGTCATAAGGAATCATACTATTAACTTTTTACCTTAAAAACTGTAATATATGTAATTCTGTGTGTAAATATACATATACAGTTTAAATACAATTTTCTTCATCTGGGCTGACAATGCTCCAAGAGCCAAGGACCANCTAACAATTTCTCCAAACCAGGCATGAGAAGCCTTCTTTTGAGTTGTTGTCCAGGGTTAGCCAAGAGACTCCCAAAACATTAGAAGGGATTGCTATTGCCCTTTGTTGCGCCTCCAGGCCCCAGAGATGGAAGGTAAGTCTCTAGTGCTGAAGACACTATTCAGTCCAGACACAGGGTCCAGAGGGTACGCATTGGAAGTGATTTGAAATCCTCCTCCTGGAGGAAGACTAACTTTCATGGCACCAGAAGGTACCATGCAAGCTTCTAAAGGAAGGAAGCAATCTACAGTCCTACCCAGCTATTACACCTACAAACCACAACATTGAGCAGCATGGCAGCATAACCCTAATGGTGGCATATTGGCACATGTTCCTTGGTGGTAAGCAACAGTTCTCTAACTCCCTCTCAAAGAGCAGGAAATCACACTTGGTAGTAGAAACCTAGTCAACTGCTCAGAGCTAGTGAAGTCGTGGATGTTAGAAGAGAACCTACAACCACAACCACCACTTTACTAAACCAGCATAATCCCTAAGTACATTCTCCTTATGTATCCTTATACCCAAAGACAAATTTAGTCCTCACCCTTTATCATAGAGACTTCTCTTTGCAACCAATGGAGACCATTACAGAAAACCATAACTAACCAGAATGCAGAGTTGTGAAACACAGTCCCAACAGATACATTTATATAATAATTCCTGCACCTATGCCTCAGGGAACATTGTAGAAGAGGATGTAGAAAGATTCTAAGAACCAAAGGATCACGGAGCTTCNGTGAATGGCTATGCCCATTAAGTCTCATCAATTTGACTGCCTAAATATGAGCTGAATAAGGATGACACCAATAGATGTACAAATGTGGACAAGGAAAAGACCATGAAGCCTCAACCCTAACCAAAGACCTACAAGCAACTACAGAACACTGAGAGCAAGAGAAATAGTCCTCCCTAGGGAACAGCACACCAATTGGTTATCCAATACCAACTGGTCAGCCCTGAAAACATACATACAAGTAACATTATACGTACTGAGCAGGTTATATTTAGAAATTTATATGTAAACACATGTACATATATAAATATGATAGCAATAAATGAAAAAGAGGCCATGAATTTGAAAAAGAGCAAAGGAGGGGTATATGGGANGGTTTGGAAGGAGGAAATGATGTAATTATACTATAATCCCCCAAATAAAAACTCTTACACATTTGTTCACATANACAAATCAAATAGAAGACAATCTTCTCTAAGTGTGATCATGGAGAGAGACTCAAATAACCTCTCTACACATGACTTCAACTTCCTTTTATTTTTCTTTCCATGTTCTTTAATTACTTCCCTTACTTTAANTTTTTTCCTTTTGCTACTGCATGGGATCTCTTTTTATCCACTGTCTTTATTATCCCTAAAGACTAATCCCCTCCGCCCCTGCTCCTCACAACCATCTGGACCGCCCTCCAACATTTTCTCACATTTCCTTAGTGCATATGTCTCTCCAACATTAATGACCATAAGGGGACAAGCCCCAGGACAAGGTGCCCTGATGTACTGTGAGGGGAGACAATGAACTACATTCTTGGAACCAGTCTGGTTAAATAATGCTGCAGGTTTCACACNTCTATTTACTGTGGGGGCTTCTCAGCTCTCTGAATTCCAATTAACAGTTTTACAGTTGCTTTTTAACTGAAGGCTAAATTCAATACATCTTTGAGGTTTATAACCAGTACCCACTGGTTTAAAGAATGACCCTTCCTTTTGCTTAAATAGTATACATCCTGTTTCTAAATCCAGCTTCTAAAGCCTTCATTTGGGACAGTGAAANGGCTCAGAGAGTAAAAGCATGAGCCTTGCAAATACAACGACAGGAGTTTGATCCCCAGCACGCAAGTGAAGGTGAAAGGAGAGAAACAACTCCACAAGGTTGTCCTCCAGCCTCCAGGAGTGCTGCGTGCACACACACACACACATACACACACATAC
>LZPO01045604.1:5192-15608 GCA_001675575.1 Neotoma lepida | reverse complement strand
TAATAATAAGTAGTAGTAGTAGCTGTAGTAACAGTAGTGCTAGTACTAGTATTATAAAAAAATAAATTTAAATTCTTCACTTGCCATTTTGGAGGCAGTAACTCTGAAGGAATGAGTTTGCTCAATTTTTTGACATTTTGGAGGTCATTTTAATTTGTCATATGAATAATAAAATAAGAATATAAAGTCTTGTTTTTGTCATTTTNGTTTTTCTTTAGTGGTAGANGGAAATGTTCATAGACTTTTGGTAGGATGGCCATTTTTACTACAGTAATCCTACCAATCCATGAGCATGGGAGATCTTTCCATCTTCTATGTTCTTCAATGTCTAAACATGATTATCATACCAGCCTTTCACTTGCCTGGTTAGTTACTCCAAGAAATTTTTCGGGCTGTTGTGAAAGGTATTGTTTCACTGATTCTCTAAGTCTGTTTGTCACTTATATATAGGAAGGCTATTGACTTTTGTGTATTAATTTTGTATTCTGCTACTTTGCTGAAAATACTTATCAGCTCTAGGGAATTTCCTGGTGGACTTTTTAGGGTCACTTGAATATAAAATCATAATTGTCTGCAAATAAAGGTACTTTGACTTATGAAAAATACACAGAATCCAAAACAGCCATGTCATCCTCTCTGAAACCACACTGTTCCTTACAGTTGAACGAAACTTTTCNCATTACTAATCACTGAGCACATGCCAGACCTCGAGCCTCAGAACGAGGATGCTGCCGAGCCACCTGCAACATACGACTACTCATAACAGGTTCTGGGTAAAGTGAGCGGGAGCAGGTGAATTTCCTAATCAGTTTGGCTAGGAAGCATTTGGTTAGAGGAAAATTCGAATGCAGCTTTAGTTTGTTAGTTTGTCATTCAGTCACAGTAGCTCCTTTAGTGGACACAGACATTCCATGACTAGTGTCTCTTTCACCTCCTTCATATCCATTTCCCTTTAACATCAGGAAATTATAGACAGCTTAAGAAAAAATAAAACAGCATCAGATTGTTTCTTGACAGACAAATTTCTCCCTTGTTAACTTTATTATATTTCAATCCTTTAAAAATATCATTGATACTTTAAGGAATGAATTAAATTTTATTGGTTTGCAGTCTTCCAGGGTACCTNTCTTATTAAAAGNTTGTATCACGTTGTTTGTAGTTTGTAGTTATATCTAAAACTTTTAGGTGCTTTTTGTTCTATGGAAATAGTAAAGTTAACATTCTAAAAATGAGAGAAAACAAGCCTAGTGATGAATCAAGACACTGAAAGCAAATCTCCAACCAAGTTCCATCCCCTTCCTAGTCATTGAAACTTTTGAAAAAGATCAGCGTCTTGGCTTGTCAGTTTAAAATTGCTGCCTTCCTGGGGGTTGCAAATCTACATAGGNGCGTTCAGAAAGTATTTCCAGTGGAATTGAATAGACATTACATTTCAGATACACTAGCGTCAATCGCTCCTCTTCTTCTGACATGGTTTTCTAACAAATGAAAGCTTCCACCATGGAAAAAGAAAACTGTTGTACAGACAAAACCATCAATGTCAGTTATGGTCCAGAAAATCCAATTTAGGATTTGTCTGAGAGGTCCATACCCTCTCTCTCTAGCAGAAAAAATAAAATAAAATAAAAAAATGAACCCCAAAGTGGGTGGTGTGATTCATGACACATAACAATGGCTGGAGTAAGAATGCAGGTAAATAACACACCTGCACACTGCCACAAATTGCAGGAATATCTCTTAATTGAAAGGGGTGCAAGGTTATGTGGAAACTGCAGGCCTATTTTTAGCTGAGTAACTCCTCATCTGCCCACACTAAGAGATCACAGCCTTGACATTAATTATGTCTATGGAAGTGTTACCTGCAAAATGAATTTGTATGCTGTGGAAACAGGTAGATAAACCAGGGAGAAAGCACCACTGAAACAGACAAGTGTCCCTCTGGAGGGCAATGAGACCATCTGTGCCTTTTTCTGAGCTTTTCCTCTGGTTACATTTGAGCTGCCACATCCACTAGTGGCAAATGTTCTTATTTCTAAAGGGAGCACCAGGGAAAAATGGAATAAAGTACTTTTTCCTGTGACTCTTCTTATTAGTATGTAGGCTCAAATGCATCAAGCTAATGAGGCTGTGTCGTTATAGGGAGCCGCTGTATTGAGTATTCTGGAAGTTTCAGGGCATTGAAAGGGTAAAGCCAAAATAAGCTATTAGTTAAATACAAGTAGTCATACAGTAATAACAAAGACAATCAAGCAATACATTGACCAGAAAGAGTCGAATTTTAATACAATCATTTTCCCAAAGAATACATTACTAAAAGCTAAATTTTAAACATATCTTAAAATACAAAATGTCTCATTAATGTGTGTGACCCCCTAGCATATTTAACACTCTCCTTCCTACTTAAAAATAGCATAAAATACATATCAGCTTCTAATATCATGAGTTTAATGCTCAATTCATTTGCTTAATCTTAAAGTTAAAAATAAATATCACCATTTTGCACATTTAAATTGAAACCTGATGAAAATAAGGAATTTCTGAGAAAATAGAAACAGAAACCCTTAATCTTTATCCTCAGAGTATGATAGTAGGAAAATTAAACCCACTGTTAAATCATGCCATGAGCATTCTAAAATTAAGCAAAACTGACAACTGTATAATTAGAAATGGGAAACAAGAAATATTTAAATCTATCTTGGCATTATTGCTTAGTGTCTTCCATTATTAGCTCACTTTTCAATTACAGTAATCCTACAATCTTTTTGGTCCCGGCAAACACAGGCAACCCTGTATAACATTAGCCACAGCTCAGTGAATCACCAACATCAAAACATTCCAAACCTACAAATTATATAGGCACAGGAAGGATTTCTTTTCATTCCATAGACTTGTATCTTCACAAAATGCACCCACAGAGAATGCTAGAGGCCTTTTTCAAGTAATCTTTCAGATACTCAGAGTGAGTTGAGTTAGATATTTCTCCAGAAACTATTTCTATAGCCACTGCCTGAAAACTTAAGGTTAAAAATAAAGAAAAAAAACATAACCCATTTCTTCCATACCATAAACTGCAGTGCCTTGAATCCTCAAAAATATGCTTTCAACTTTATCAAGATGTCCCTTGTTGTGTCTAACAGAAAAATGTAGGTAGGGGTCCCATTGTGTAAGATAGAATCTCTCCTGAGACCTCTCACATGACATGCTTTTCCCTCCCTTACTCCACCCCAGCTGCCTCCCAAGCCCCTGTGTCCTCACATTCTTCCATGAATGTGAACATATCCTTATCCTAGCTTTTGTAGGCCAGATGATTCATTTAATATTTATCAAGTACCTACAATACACCAGGCACCAAACTTCATAGTTAANCATNAGNTTCCTTCCCCACTTTNCATTCATAAAAATAGTGTCCTGCTGGGTGCTGTCCAGGGCACCTTGCTTCTGTTATTTTAATAAAGCCATTCCCTCTTTACCTTACTTCTTTGAGACAGGGTCTCTCACTGAACCTAGAGCTAGGTCGACTGCCCAAAGCCCTCAGATTCCAGCTGCGTACACAGCAATGCTCAGCTTTTTATACGGGTGTTGGGGATTCAAATTTAATTTATAATGCTTGTATAACACTCTTACCCACTGCACCATCTCCCCAAATGAACATTTCTAATACTCAAAATTCAAAAAAAAAAGTTCCACTGATTTCTGCCTTCTCCTTCCACAGAGCTGTTATTCCCTTCTAATTTCTTAGTCAGCATCTGTGAAGTCTTTCTTGATTCCTTTATTGTTCGTGTGCCGTTATCCTATATGTGTTGAGAATACATCTAACACCAACTCCAAGAGCCTATGCAGTAAACTATTGTACCATTGAGCTACACCTACAAAAACTACCAGTCATGTGTGAAGACTAGGAAATGAACCCTTGGTATCCTGCAAAACCCCAGTATTTTTTTTAATTTCCTTTTTTATTCAAAAACTTTTTATACAATATATTTTGATAATATTCTCTTCTCTCCTCCAACCTCCCCACCTCCCAACCCACCCAATTTCATGTTCCTCTCTGCCCTTTCAAGAAAACAAAAAGAAAGCATACAAAATTAAGTCCAAAACAAATGAGCAACAACAAAAAATCCAGTAAGATTAAAAAAAAAAGAAAAGAAAACACCAAAACAAAAAGCTCACACACACACACACAAAAGTGGAGTCCATTTTGTGTTGGCCAACTACTCCTGGGCATGGGGCCCACCCTAAAATGTGATTGTTTTACCCAGTGACATGCCATTGAAAAATAAAAAAGTAAAAAAAACCTGACTTCCCTTTCCCAGCAGGTATCAACTGCAAACAGTTTCTTGGTTGGGGTGGAACTTTGTGTCTACTTTCCTTTCTCCATTCTCGGATTTTTGTCTGGTTGGAACCTTTCCAGGTCTTGTGAGTGCTGCCACAATCTCTGTTGAGTTCTTGTGTGTATTAGTCTGTTAGTGTTAGGGAAATACTGTTTGTTTGGAGTAATCTGCCACCTCTGGCTCTTACATTCTTCCTGCCTCTTCATTATAGATCCCTAAGCCCTCAGGGGAGGGAATACCAGTAATTCTTCACTGAAATCAACAAACAAAATAAGAAAAGTTTAATATTGTTCAAATGTTTTATGGCAACTTGTCTAAAACATCTTGGAAATTTACCTATGAAGGTATGTCAACCTGANCTGTGGTTTCATTATTAAATAGTGATCTCAGATAGACCTCCAGCACTGCTCCAACACCATGCCTGCTTGCCTGCTGCCTTGTTCCCTGNTATGATGGTCATAGATACTAATTCTTCGAAACTATANGCCCAAAATAAACGTTCTTCTATAAGATNCCTTGGTCGTGGTGTTTTATTATAATAGAAACGTTAGAAAGATAGCAAGCAACTGGGGAAGAGAAACTCATCACTCTTTGAAGGTGTGGACACTGATAGATTTCCCATACTGCAGTGGATGGCCTCACACCCATGCCACTTACGGACAGGATTGCTTAGACTCAGTGAATTATCAAATAAAAAATAAAAAAGAGATGAATTTAGGAGCAGGAGGTGTTGAGGCTGATATGAGGAGACCCAGAGGGAAAAAAATGGGACTGAATGTCATCATATTTGCATATAAATTTCTCAAATGTAAAAAAGCAATTATCACATGCAACTCTGCATTTTGTGTGACACTCCTGACCCTGTTGTCTTCCTTTTTAACACAAAACTCAGAGTTAAGACAGGTGAGAAACTGAGGAGGATCATCAATTATGTACCTACAGTTTCACGCTAAGATGTAAAAATATCTATAGGAATTATGTGTTTGCCTTAGCAAGTTCAAGGTGGTAAGAAAGGAACTGGAGGCAGATTGCTAAAAGTAAATTTAAATAGTCTTCTTCCATAAACCCTGATGAGCTCTGCATTTTAGAGTCAGTTTTGNCAAAGATTCTATTACTGGAAAGAATGTGGATTTTTGGACATATCTTCAAACTTTTCCAGAACTGGAAAATGACAAAACAATTAGCAACTTTACAAACCAGTTTATGCCACATTTGCTGAAAGAATACTCAATGTCTTTCCTATCTTAGTGCTGATCTGTTTTTGAAAAGAAAGTTGCCCTAGCTCTTTCAACACAAAATTAAGGAAAATATTGAGATAATTTCTTCATAAGCAAATATTGGGCTAGTGAGATAGTTCATGGGTAACTTGCCTGACCCCAAGTCTGATCATCTGGTGTGCCACCCCTGAGAGCCACATGATGGGGACAATTGATTCCTACAAGTTGTCACCNAAGTTCTACACGCACGTCATGGCACACACGTTTATACAGTATCTATACATATACACAGGACTCCAGAGGACAAGCATAGCGCTACCCCAGATCTCCATGTGGAAAGAACTTCACCCATGAACCGCTGGGCATTTCTAGGTCTGGCAGACTCAGGAGGACAAGCACAGCTCCTCCCCAGGTCTTTAGACCTGGGGCTGGAAGAGTTTCACCCATNAGCCCAGCAAGTGCCTCTGGTGGCCGACATTTGGGCATCAATATGGTGAGTGAGTACATGGTTGTGAAATGGGAGAGAGAGGCAGAATGGTTTGTGTGCTGGAGAAAGAGGCAGATCTGAAGAGGTGAGTGCAGTAAGGAACCAGCTGAGGTAAATGCCCNGCTTGCCACCAAGGGTCATAACGGTATTTGAACCTCAGATGCTGCCTAGAGTCGTGACTTGGTCTGTGACCCTGATGCAGCTGTGGGAGTCTATATTGATGTCCATGGCTCCTGTTACCACTGAGGGCCCTGTGGACACCAGGAAGGAGTCTGTACTACTACCTGTGACCAAACTGATGTCTAAGAGATGAGTCTCATAGGCACCATGCCAAGGGAGGATTCCTGCGCTACCATCCAGGACCATGGTGACATCGGGCCCAGACTGCTGCTGTGGGCCATGTCTGGGTTAATGGCCCTTCTGCGCCTGGGCTCTGAATTGATATCCATGGCTCCTGTTGCCCCGAGGGCCATGCAGAGGACCACAGTCCTGGCCGACACCTGAGACCATTGTTGATCTTAGAGGGTCAAGCTGCTGCTGGGGCCACACAGACTTGAGTGGCCGGTACTACCACTCAGGGCCATGGTGTNGTCTAGTCTGAATTGTGGCCATAGACCATGTCTGGGTCTATATATGTCTGTGGCTCCTGCTTCTATCTATGGCTGAGTGGATATCTGGGCTGCCACCTAGGAATATGTTGGCATTTGGGGGCCACGCTGCCACTTGGGCCATGTCAGTCTGGGTGATCTGTAATGCCAAGTAGGGCTGCGATGATATCTGGGTCTGGGCTGTTGCCAAAGGACCATGTCTGAGTCCATGACTCTGCCATAGACAGGATCTGCACTGATGTCTAAGGTTCCTGTCACTATCAAAGGCAATACTGATGCCCAGGATCTGGGCCCATACATGGGGCCTTGTGGGGGTTCAAGGGCTGCTGTTTATACCATGCTGATCTAAATGACCTGAAGTGCCCACAGGACCATGGTGATATCTGAGCCTGGGATGCTGCCAAGGACCACGTCTGGGATCATAGTCCAAGCATAGCTAGGGTCTGTATTTATATCCATGGACCATCCCACTAAGGGCTACATGAAGGTGAGGGCCCTGGGCAGCCCCCCCCCCAAGGGCCAGGTTAGTGCTCCAGTGTTGAGCTTCTCCCAGGGCCATGTAGATGTGAGTAGCCTGCACTGCCATCCAAGGCCATGGTGTTGTCCAGGCCTGGGCTGCTCCCAGGGGCCATGTCTGGATCCCTGGTGCTGTTGCAGCCACAGTCTGTGTTGATGTTCATCGCTCCTGTTACTACCAAAAGCAGTGAGGATTTGGCTGCACAAGTTGGTCTTGCCCCTCACTGACTGCAGCACTTGGGAGAACTGGCTCTGCCCCTCACTAATTGCAGCACTTGGGAGAGCAGGCCCTGCACCTCACCTGGGCAGCACAATAGAGATGATCCTGTTGGCCGGGATGGAGGTGAGTGGGCCTGTGGGCATGAGAGCAGGAGACCTGCCCCCACCCCCACCTTCATATGCCATGGATGGCAAGGGTAAGGGAAATATGCTTTCCCCCTCCAACCCCTAGCCACCTGCAACAGGGGGGAGAGCCAACCTCAGGGGTATGAGAACTGAAGTGTTGGTCCTGCTCTTCACCAAGCACAGCAATCCAGAGAGTGGGTCCTGCACCACATCTGAGCAAAACAGTAGAGCTGGCCCTGGTGGTGTGAATTCAGGTGATCTGGACCCCTGGGTGTGAGAGCAGGAGAACTGGNCCCACTCTTTGCTGTCTGCTACATTGATGAGCAAGCCAGAGCAGTGCTGGAGAGCTCACCTGAGTGGTGATGATGAGGAAAAGCTGGCAGGTTGACCAACCCAGCTGCCACCCAGGCCCAGAACCAGGACTATGATGTAGCCCACCCCAACACCTACCTCATCTATGAACTGCTGGAGCATGTGAGGGGGCTGAACCTGCAGATGCAAAGCTATCAGATCTCCATGACACAAAGCAACTATAGAATATCCAAGAAGAGTGCCGATGAGGGCACAGTATCAAGGGTATAGCAGAAACCAGAGGCCTCGGACCAGACCAATGACTTATTTCAATGAACACTTACAAGTAAAGATGTATAGACTAAAGGGTAAACTGTGTCACTCACTAGGGCACACTGTAGCTTCCATGCCAAGATTTTTTTTACTTGGTTTGTCTACTTTGTTTTGTTTTTTATTTATCTGTTTGTTTTTTGGGTTTTACTTTTAAATTTTGTTTTGAGGTGAGGTTGCAAGGGCAGAGGGTAGAATTGAGGAGGTAGAGAGATGACTGGGATCAGGATGCATGATGTGAAATCCACAAAGAATCAATAAAAAGTTAAAAAAATAGAAATAATGATGACTTCAACTGTACGTTAAATCAGAAGTATGCAAAGGCAAGTTTAATGTTCTTCAGAATGTGATCACTTGAGGCACATGTGGCATCCCACCTTAAATTTAGACAGCAACTCTACATATGTATTAGCTCATGCTAGCACTGAACAGGTCAAGAATGGAAGCCCCTCCAAAAATCTGCTGTCAGGATCTGACCTGCTTGGGTTCAAACTAGAAACTAAAAGTACTTCAAGTTAGGAAGGAGTAAGGCAGTGTCGCCATGCATTTCTATCATATAACATCACACTCCTTTAGGATTCATGCATTCCTTCACAGGAATCTGATGGCTCCTTGACCATTGTCAAAGAACATCTCTCCATTTAAAATGTATCTAATTAAATTCATNTAAGATAAATGTATAAAANAATTAATTCTACTTCATCACTGACAACTCTAACCTTTGGGTTGATTTGTAATAAGCTTATTATTCCTTTCTGACGCTTTCAAGAAACTTGCTCAAATAAATAGCAGTTATTTTGTTTATTTATTCTAATGATAATAGCTAAACTTTATTGACTGACTGTTACTTGTCAGCAACATTGAAAGCCAATTAAAATACTCTAGTTCATTCAACAGCCTTAATAACCCAGTGAGATATATACTAGTACCCCAAATCATTTCCAACAGGCTACTTGAGAAAATTGCTTATCTGTGTTCATGAAATCATGGAGTGAGGACTATTAACCATGAGGCNTTCTGTTACACTGCCTTCTACAAAGGAACTACTGAGGGGTGTGCAGTCTTTCTAAGTGAATGACAGAATGGTGAAATGCCCACATTTTAACAAGGGAGACTGAAACACCACTGACAGATAGATGCTAAAAGAGAGTAAGTTCAAAAGAGTGTGGTGTTCTGGGGCTCCTCTGGGGAATAACGCCTCCACTTGGAATTCTAATTTCAGTTTCTGTTACTAAGGAAGAGGAGCAGCACCCGACAGCACAAGCTGTGGAGGAGGAGGAAAGAGAAACAGGGCTGTGAATTCTTAATTAACAGGATGTTCAGGGATGCCAGGGCCAGCTTTTTAAGCCGCCATGGAAGGCTGCATTTAGCATGGATACAGAAGCCACTGCTGCTATCGCTGACTTCAGGAGGTAAAAAGGCACTTTCCAAAGTTCTAATCACTGGTGAGAAGGGAAATCATTTCCTCTGAAAATCTTAGATCTCTCTCTCTCAAAATGCATTTTCACACTGCTAAATGACTCTGTTAATGGCGTAGCTCAGAGGTTCCAAAACTCAGTTTCTGAAACCGATTCAAAATGTATATTCAAGAAATGAAAGAAACAATCTTATGCAAAAAAAACGAAACATTACAGGCCCTATTATTTCAACTAATGCTACATTCTCAGGGGAGTTGGGGAATTTTTATGTTTGGGGAAAGTAAAAATAGTATCAAATCTCTTTTATCTCTAAGGAAAATTATCGATTAAATAACTATGCAAAGTGGTTACTTGTATATCAACAGATGCAACCTGAATTTGGGCAACTAACTGTTGAAAAGACAGACATGTATCTGAAGGCAAATGTGGCCAACAGTGGTCTGCTTTCCTCAAGTATACAAACTAGCCTAAATGCAGAATACAATACATATGTGAAGAAGGAAGTGCTTGAGGCTTGTTATACTCATGGCTATCCTTAAAGTTCCGATTATTTCTTCGGTGATGGCTTTGGTCAATGTAATTGTAGTGCACCAGAAATCTATATCTTTTAAGCATCACATCCTGAGTTAGACACAGTAGGGCACGCAGCTGAGAAGAACTCCAAATCCAGTTAGATTAAGAAACATGCTTGATTATCCTATGCCACACATAACTGTCTTCATCGATACGTGAGTATACTTATGAAGGATACTACCTTAGTCCATTTCNCTTAGTTGCTGCTATGAGAAAAGAGCATAAACAGGGTGTCTTATTAACAACAGAAGTTCAGCACTTACAACTGACACATGTTGTGTCTGCGGGGGCCATTATTGA
>LZPO01045603.1:0-17673 GCA_001675575.1 Neotoma lepida | reverse complement strand
CAAGAGTTACAACTATAAGACACACCTCTATTTTGTTATCCCTTTCTCCTCAAGGTTAACATGGGACCATCTTATAACGAAGTTATTTGGAGGGCATCCCTAGCTAATCCTCTTTAGGGTGAGCTAAAATGAAATTATCTACAGCAGGGAAAATGCTACATAGCAAGGTCTTAGCTCTTTTATACAATAATACTCAAATAGCAGAGATTTAATTTTTTAAAAGTTCTTCATCTTCTTCCTGACATTATCATTGTGTGCATATGTGTGTTATATGTGTTGTATGTGTGTGTGTGTATACATGTGTGTGCATGATGTGTGTTATGTGCATATGTGTACATGTATGTGTATGTGTGTATTGTATGTGCATGTGTGTGTGTGTGTGTGTGTGTGTGTGTGTGTGTGTGTGTGGCTATGTATATATATAAGTGGGGTTAGAGGACAACTTGTGGGAGTTAGTTCCCTCCTTTCACACTGTGGATTCTGTGGACTGAATGTAGATTGTTAAACTTGGTATCAGTTTCTCTTGCCTGCTGAGCCATCTCACTGGCCTAGGAGTTTAATTTTTGTTGAAGTAAGTAGTATCTGCTTATTAAGTTTTCTAATACAACACAATTTCACAACCCTTATAACCTCTTAGATCACTCTGTTTTAGAACAGTTAAGGCCAAAGCAATACCTACCCTGCTTCTACACTACTAACTAAATAACTAAATGCTCTTCAGTGAGGCCTCTGAGGAACTAAGTACCTGGTCCTCTTTGTGAAAGTTTTCAAGTCCAGGCATTAGAACCAGTATCTTCTAGAAACTGGTTGTTCTCACTCTTGTGTTAGGTGCATGTTCTCTTTACAAGTGACACTAGAAAGTGTAGAGTTAAGAACACAAAATAATTTGAAAGAGACACTGAACTGAGAATGCCACTGAAAAACCAGTCAGCTAGGAGAGTTTTTCCATGTTTGGCACAGAGGCCACTACAGCTAGGGACTCAGGCTACATCTTCAGCTGTCAGAAGAGTCCAACAATTAACATGATGCTGATTTTCACAGGCTAACTCCAAGAATTAAGGAGTGATGGAGGTTTGCACCAAAGTGCCTGAAAAACTGAGGCCAGGCAATGTGGGAAAGCTTCAGATTCACTGAAGGAGGCCCTGAGAGCCCACTGTGTGACATTGTAAAAGCGGACCCTAAGCTGCAATGGGGATGCTTGGATGTTGGAGANGCCAGTAAAACAGGTCATCTGCCAAAGAATCTGGATCAAGAGAGATTATATGTGTCGCACGCTAGAGAATGGGAGTGACAGGGCTACCTGTGACCTGTCATGAGCCACGGATTTCAGACATGGAGCTGGAGCGTTTGGTTTGGTTTGTCCTGGTAGGTTTCTGTTTTGCTTTGATCAGATTTTTTTGTTTTGTTTTTCTCCATTCCTTTTCTTTGGAATGGGAAAGTTTACTCTGTGCAACTCAATACTGGAAGTATATGACTTGAATATTTTATAGGGGCCTACATTAAGAGATCACCTGAGCATTAAATTTTAAATTTAGGCTTTTATTCTTTTAAAAAATCTATTTTTTAAATGATATGTATGTTTTGTAGGTGGGTATGTGTGTGTGAATGGAAGTTCCTGGGAGGTCAGCTCTCTGTGGAATTGGAGTTACAAGCAATTGTAAGCCACCTGATATGGTGCTAGGAACCAAACTTCGGTCCTCTGCAAGAGCAGTACATGTGCTTAAGCACCGAACCATCTCTCCAGGCCAACAATTTTAGGCTTTGAACAGTTAGAACTGTTATGATGCTGGGGATTCTTACAAATGAGCTGAGTGCATTTCGCATATTTCAATAGCTATTAGTCTTTGAGGACAAGGGATGGAAGGCTATGGCTAAAACATGATGTGTTGGGAGTCAAGCTAAGAAGGCATAGACTTGTGATGATTAATCATCATTGCCAACTTCACTGGATTTAAAATAGACAGGAAGACATTTTAGGGAACTTACAGAGAGGTTAAAATGAGAGATAACTGACCGTGAGTGAGAGTGACATCATCCCATGGGCTGAGTTTCTGGACCAAATACAAAGAGGAAAAGGAGGAAGAGAAATGAGCGATGGCATTCGTCTCTCTCTAATTTATGACTACAGACACCACAGAACCTGTGGCCTCACACTTGTGCCCCCATATCCTTTTGCCATGATGGACTACAAAATGAGCCCAAATAAACGATCCTTCCATTTGATGTCTTCAGTCAAGTATTTTGTCGTATCAGTGAGGAAGTACACAATACCACATCTTACAACAGAAAATAATTTTACACAGTGCAATGTCAACCTGCTGGTTTGTGAAATTACATTATGCACAAATAAGATGTAAATGCTAAGATAAGAGAAGTTTGATGAAAAGTATATAGGAAGTACTTGTACTATTTTTAGAACTGTACAATAAGTATAAGCAAACTATTTTAAAAAGTTAAGTCACCTTTAATATTCTTTAAAATAAGTGAGGTTTTCATAAACAATTACTCTTTGGCAGTCTCTCAATTAGTTCTAAGCTCATAGATTTCCATTTTATCCTGTGACTCTCTCAGCTAACACCTAAAATCTAGTGCCATTCAAATGCTGCACACTGAAGCCCACTTCTCCCTTGAAACAGCCCACATCACTGCAGGCTCCCTCAGCTTCCCAGCTCTCACTCTGATGGTGAATTTTCTTGCACATTATATAGTTTTCTAGTTCTTTTATGTTTTATATTCACAAGAGTAACAAAGGCTCCCACTAATCAGTGACAAAGTTATTTATCCTTTGCGATCTTTCGCAGCATTGAACCAAGTATACAGTGAATGCTGCTAAAATATGTGGACTCATTCACTCATAAATTGTCATGAAAAACAGATACTTGAAAGTTCACACCATCTATTGATGACCTCTCTGTGCTGTTACACATCAAATACAACACTGAATGGACCACTAGTCATCATCTAGGCATGGAAAGTCTGATTACTTCTTGTTTTCAGTAAGTCTCTAACATGTAGATTTCCTTCAATTTAATAAAGTAGTTAGGATTGAAAAGACACTTTAATCCATATTATATAGAATTATAATTTTGGGAAATATAGACCTAACCTACAAATCCTTAAAATCTCATTTAAAACTCTGTTAAAATGCCTCATCCAAAAATATGAAAACAGTAACATATGCAACTGCCACAAATCAGATTCAAAGATACTGATATTTTATGAGATATTTTCCATGACCCTGGGTTGTTTCCTTGGAGTATTCTGAGGATGTCTATTGATTTGTTAAAAATCATGCAGTGGAAACAAATGTATTTCCTTTGCCAAGAAAATACCATAGATGAATATTAAATATGGTCCTGCTAGCCAAAATTCACATCTGTACACAATTAAAATGCAGCTCTTCTTTTTTCAATAATAATTTGTAATACCTTCTGAAGCACATACAAAGAAGTCATGCAATATTGCACACCTGAGTGAGTTAACAATTGTAAGTACAGTGCTACAGGTGATACACTCACTGGACGAGTGTAGGCTGAATTGTGGGGCATGGACGTCATGTTGTGAATATTAGTGAATCTTTTTGGAATTTGTGTGTGTGTGTGTGTGTGTGTGTGTGTGTGTGTGTGTGTGTAAAGTAGTGCAACACTGAAGAGATTTTTAAAAAAGAATATAAAGTTCAAAATATATTCTAGTACTATAAACAACCAACTAAGAGGAAAAACACTTCAAGAAGAGCGTAACTTAAGGGGCAGGTAGGAACTTCTGTACAATTTTGGAACTCAAATACTTTTAAGAATTCTCATCAAATAAACTAATATTTTAAAAATGTTTAAGAATTAAGTCACTCAGAATGCCAAACATCACAAAAATGCCTTAAAGACTCATGCTAATTTTATAATTGTGGGAAATTACATTTGGGTGGATGATAGAGAAGAAAATATGCTGAGTTTGATTTCCAAAGTATGATTTACAAAACTTTACAAATAATCAAGATCAATGCAATTCAGTAGAATATTTAAAAGATACATAAAATTATTATGACATTTTCTTTTTCTCTTCATTTTTCCCCAACATAATATTTTTTATTATTTGGGAAATTTGTACAGTGTACCCTGATCATACTCATTTCCCATTCCTCCCAGGTCCACCTTCCCACCCTTCTGCCTTCCTACAAAAAAGAAGCACCAAGTCCAAATCGTGTTGCCCGTACACTCGTNGGAGCGTGGCTAAACCCCCAGTGGAAGTCCCTGGAGAAAACTGAGTCCGCTCCCCTCTTTCCCACCCTCCACCCCACTCCAGAAGCCATTAACTGTGAGGATTGTACTTCAGCATCTTTATCACAGCTTTTAAGGACTATCTTCAATAGCTTCCCTCCTGGACTCATTCTTTTTTGGAGTGGAGAGGAGAGGTCACAGAAGCCTTCCATGTGTCTCATTCTCAGTTAAGAATCTTCAGTCATCGATACCATTGTAAAAGACGCTTCCTTGCCTATAGCAGCCTGCCACAGCTCGGATCATGGACTTCCACATGGTTTCAGCATCATGGACATCCACATGGTTGCCCATGGCAACAATGATCACAGACATCAACATGGCCTCTGGAGGCAAAATGGACCATGGATATCAACATGACCCACAGCAGCAGCATAGATCATGGCCACCAGCTTGGCCTCAGATCAAGATATCAACACGGCCCCCAGCAGCAAGCGTGGACATCAACATTGCCTGCTGCAGCAGCATGGACCATGGGCACCAGCATCGCCTCCAGACATAGCACAGACCATGGACATCAATATGGCCCCCAACAGTTAAAAGGTGGCAGCTTGGATTATGGACATCAGTGTGGTCCCAGTGTAAGTACAGACCAATGACATCAGCATGGCCCCCAGCAGCAAAGCGGTGCAGCTCAGATCATAGACATCAGTGTAGCCCCNTAGAGGAAGCCCAGACTATGGACAGACATCAGCATGCCCTCCAGTGGTAGCTTGGATCATGGACATCAGCACACCCTCCAGCAGGCAGCAACACAGACCTGAAGTCTTTCTGAGGAGACTTAATTCAGAGAACAAACCATGCTTCATCTCAGACACTTTGTTATTGTTCAGAGGCAGGGTGGTCATGCAGTTGGGCAGCATGTTGGGGACAGAACCTGCTGGAGCTCCAGGCTGCTGTATATCACCCTGTTCTTGGTTCCCTGCCAGCACCCCAGGAATGACCATTATACTTGCATCCCCCCAACATGGTGATCAGCATGAGCAGCGGCAGGCAGCAGCGGCAGCTCCACTGCTGGTGGAGTGGCAGGTACTGGCCTTGTGGGCAGCAACAGGGCTGGAGGCCACAGGCTCCTGGTGGTCTGAAGACCTTCACCACCACAGTGTCACTAGTTCGATTTCTTTCCACCACATTTGCCTCTCCATCCTGCCATCTTTTTTTCAAGTTCCATGAAACTACTTTAAAAAAGCATCTTCCCATAAGATCTGCCATTTTTTCAGTTGTTCCAGAGATACTGTGTTCTCTGTAGGCTCATCCTCTGCTGCTGCATCTCCCCTTGGAAGTCTCTATGAGTCTCTCAGATTCCACTGANAGGCTCAGCAGGTGCTGGAGGCTGCTGCCATCTTGAACTGAGTCTTTTTACAACATTTTCATTTTTCAAAGAAACAATGCCTTTTTAATACTTAAAGAATAACTTGTAACTTAAATANGGGAATTTTAAAGTATCACTTTCCTTTCTTCTTTTCATGTATAGTGCTGTCATTTTTAATAATCACATGTGTATTAGTCACTTTACATATTGCAGGAATAAAATTCCTGACAAGAAGAGCTCAAGGAACGAGGGTTTATGTTAGCTCACGGTTCAAACGTACAGTAGTCATGGTGAAGTCATGGGGGATAGGGCAAGAGGTGGAAGCTGAGTGTGATGAATACTTGTGTTAACCATACTTCCTTTTCAGTCAGTTCAGGATCTCAACCNATGAAATAGCACTGCCCACATTTAGGCTAAGTCTCCCCACCTCAATTAACTTAATCTAGAAATCTTTCAGACATGCTCAGAGATTTGTTGCCAAGGGATCATAAATCTCATCAACGTGACAATCAAAGTGATATACAACGACTTAGAAAACATATCCCCAAGAAGACATAGATCAATTTCTAGACACATATGGCCTGCTGTAACTAAACCAAGAGGATATGGAGANCTACAGCAAGTGAAGCAACAATAAAAGTTTCCCAACTAAAAAAAAGCCAGTCTAAGACAGGTTCACTGCTGAGCTCTACCAGACCTTAAAAAAACTCACACAGAAAATATTAACTACTCCATTATAAAAAGTGCTAGCAAATTTGTTCTACCAAGTCAGTACTATTCTGATATACAAACTGGATTAAAGCACAACAAAGAACAACATATTAGGACAATCTCCTAGATGAACATGGATACAAAAGTTCTAAATAAAATACTTGCAAACTGGGCTGAAGAGATGGCTCAGTGGTTAGGAGCACATATTGCTTTTGCAGAGGAGCCGAGGTTCAGTTCAATCATCTATGTCTGGTGGCTCATAGCTTTTTGGTATCTAACACTTGTTAGGACCTGCACTTATGTGTTCATATCCCTTTCCGTATATATAGATATATCTTTAAAAAATAGAAAAATACTTGCAAACATAATTCAACTACAAATAAAAATGATCAGTCATGCTATCCAAATAGTTTTCACTCCAGGGATGCAAGGATGTTTTAATGTATGAAAATTAATGAATAAAATCAAGGACTGAAATCACATGATATCCCAAATATATTCAGAAAATGCCTTTACATACACAGAAGAAATTAGGAATAGAAAAAAATACCTGAACATAGTAAAGGTTATACCTGACAAAGCAAGAGCCAACATTATACTAAATGGACAAAACTTCTAAGCATTTCCCCTCAAATCAAGACTAAGAATTAAATGTTTATTTTTTTCCGCTCCTGTTCAATATCATCTTTGAAGTCTTAGCTAGACAAATGAGACAAGAAAAGGAATTATAAGGATCACAAATAGAAAATAAAGAAGTTATTAATTTCCAGATGAGGTGATCCTATACATAAATGACCCTAAAGACTCTGCTAGAATAATTAGAACTGATAAACACCTTCAGCAAAGGATGACTAAAAAAATAACATCAATATACAAAAAGTAGTTGATTTTCTATATACTAATAATGAACATGCTAAGAAAGGAATAAGGAAAACAATCCATTTACAATACCTTAAAAAATACTTAAGAATAAATATAACCAAGAAAACAAAAGATGCCTTAATGGAAATTTTAAAACACTGAAAAAGTAATTGAAGAAGATACTAGAAGACCAAGAGGCCTCCTACGGGGAGACAATGCCCCAACTAGATAACTTAAGCCACCAAATAAAACCTCCAAAGCCAGGAATGGGTTATATCTTATTGAGTCATTGGCCAACTGGGTTCTATAGACACCCTCACAGACAACATCACAGGCTATTGTAAAGGCTACTAGTTATCCTCCACAACTTGATTGTAAGGTTCTATTGCCAAGACACCACTTCCTTACGTCATTACACATGGAGAAACTGAGCTAGTGCCCAACTAGAAGCTTCATCCCTACTGACTTAGCACTCATGGTTTATGTTCCAACAGAGGAAAAAAGTAATTATCAATATCACACAGATACAAACCCTGCAGCCTACAACAGCAACTTGCCTTCGAGACATACTAGTGCAGCAGTGGCACAAAGGTTATGGGAGTAAGTAGCCACTTTTTTGGTTGCATTTAAGGCCCACTTCATGAGATGGAACCTTAAAGTGCTAAAGTGGCCAAGAACCTGAGACTAGATAGGTCATGAGTCTATAGGAAAATATACTACTATTGTTCTNCTAAAGGAACCAAGTGACAAAATGAATCCTAATGACAAACTGCTATACCCACCGATCAAAGTATCACTTAACCCTCATCAGAGAGGTTTTCTGCAGCAGATAGTAATTAACTAGAGAGCCACAACTGGACAATGTGTAGAGAGTGAGGAACTTTGGAACACTCAGCCCTAAGTGGGATATCCTTATCAAGGCTAAGGGATTTAGATGGAAAATGTTATAAGAGGTGGAGGTGGTAGATGACTCCATCTTCCAGACACAACAGAACTGATACACACATGAAGTCACAGAGACTGTTAGAGCATGCACAAACCCTGCACAAGATCAAGCGAGAAAAAATCCCAGCCCAGAGAAGAAGTAGACACAAAGTCCCACTCTTAATTAACAAAGATGCTCTTGGCAAGCTACATCTGCTGGGAAAGGGAAATTCAGTTTTCTCCATTGAAGTGTCACTGGGTCTATGAACCGCAGTCCAGGGCAGTCCTCATGCTCAGGAGTAGCTGGCCAACCCAAAATGGACTCCATGTTTTCTTGTTGTGTTGTGGTTTTTGTGTGTATGTGTGTGTGNGGGGGTGTTTTGTTCTGTTATTTTTTTTGTGGTGTTGGTTTTTTGTTTTGTTTTTTTTGAGAGAGTAAAAGAGAGAAAGAACATGATGGAGGATTGGTAGGGATAAAGAGAAGATCTGGGAGGAGTTGGGGGAAGAGAAAGAATGTGGTCAAAATATGCTGTATAAAAACATATATATTGCATGAAAAAATTTTAGATAAAAAAATCCTCCCATGCTCATGGACTAAAAGTAATATAGTAAAATGACTATCACCACAAGAAATACATTACCACTTTTATATCTATTATTTTAGCTGGTCTATCATACAGATCTTCTGGTTATACATTAAAACAAACTAAACCCCAAAACTATAGTCATTATTTGTAGGATCATGCTCACTATAGAATCATTAATAATTGCTAAAAGGTAGAAACAAACTAGCATCCATCAAGATGTAAAGATAAACAAAATGTGGTATAGACACACAATGAAGTATTTTTTTTTGATTTTACAAAAATTAAATTCTGACATAGGCTAAGATATTCCAAAAGTAAAAACAAAGTCACAAAAAGGTGTCTACTAAATGGTTCCCTTGTACTAGACACCTAGAGTAGTCAAATATACAGAAACGGAATTAGAGTGGTGGTTAGCAAGGGCTGGGGGAGAATGAATGGGGGTTGCCATTTGAGAGATACTATTTTGATTTTGTGAGTTTAAAAGTGTTCTGGAGATGAAAAGTGAGGACAGCTGCAGAACTTAAGTGCACTTAATGCTACTGGACTATAGAATAAAAAATTTTTAAAATGATAAGTTTTATTTCATATATTTTTAAATACAATTTAACATGAATTAATTTAATTAAAATAAATAAGAAAAATAAGGAAAGGTAGAAAGAAGAAATGGGATTATGCAAATGTTTTCCCAAAAAGCCATGAAACTGTGGCAACTTTTGGGCAATGGTGCTTTGTAGAATCTTTGTAAAATTTTAAGTAATGGGTAAATACAATTAGCTCACAATCTATCATTTCTAGAAAATTCTGGTCAATTCCATCTGCTTCCCTTTGACTTTGAGATACCATCTAAGATGTTTCCAAAGCTATTCAGTCCAGTAAAGTTAGATGATGGCCTTAATTACAGTTAAATGTAATGATAGTTGTTTCTAATATTAAGCCCTCTCACCCACTAAAATTAATCTCCTTGATGGGAAGGGCTGTGTGTGGTGATATATTGTGTACCCTAATAAAATTTGTCTGAAGATCAGAGGACAGATCAAGGCATTAAATTAAACAGGCCAGGCAGTGGTGGAACACACCTTTAATTCTAGCACTTGGCAGGCAGAGATCCCTCTGTGGGTTCAAAGCCACCCTGGATTACATGAGATTGACTCAGTCTAGGAGAGAAACAGAGCCAGGCACACACCTTTAATCCCAATACTTGGGATTAAATACCTTTAATACCAGCATTTGAGATCTCATACCTTTAATCCCAGTATTTGGGAAGCACACACGCCATTAATCCCAGCACTAGGAAGGAAGTGATGGCTGGGCAGAGAAAGGTATATAAGGCATGAGGAGACAGGAACTAAAAGCTTTTCAGCTGGAGAGCTTTTCAGTTGAGGACTCAGAGACAGTCAGAGGATTCATGGAGTTGGCGAGGTGAGACGTGGCAGTGGCTTGTTCCTTTGTCTCTTTGATCTTTCAGCATTGACCCTGACCTCCAGGTTTTTATTAAAAAACCCAGTTTAGAATTCGTGCAACAGCTGTGTTCATATCACCAGTGTCTAAATTTAGTTTATAATGAGAATTAGGTTTGGTTTTGTTTTTTAAAATTCATCTCAGACAGAGAGGTATCTCTCTTTGTCTCATTCTTACCTTTTTCTCTCTGGGGACAGATGGTCCTGTGTCCCGCAGGGGTCTTATACTGTCTGCCTGTTCAGCTGTTGGGGCATTACACTTCTTTTTTTTCACCCCTATTAGTTCCAGGGCCCACCTTTCCTTGGACGATTGGAGATCTAAGTTCAGAGAGGCACACATCTCCTGCAGCCCCCACTAGGATCCCAGAGGTGATGAGAACCCCATAAGCAGGCTATGGCACAGGCAAAGCCAGTACCTATCTTGGATGCCTCTCTGCCCTGACAGGTGACTTGGGCCCACGGGTTCTACTATTGAGAAACTCCATCTCCCAGGAAAGGGTGAGGAGGGACAGTGACATCACAATCACATTGCTTCTTTTCAGATACTAGCTGGTGAGATGTTAGAACTTAAGCATCAGCACGTTCTTTTCTTCATGTTTGACCTCCTGGGGGTGGAAAGACTAGAAGCTATCCTGGTACTTTGAGGCAGGGAACAATATGAATAGCTAGTGACTTCTAAATACTCCTGTTCAGCTTACAAAGAACTCATAATCTAGAACATTTAGAAATACAGAAAACATAATTCAAAAATCACCTACAGGGTCATCCAACCATACTTTAATCTGCATGTTTCTTTCCACATTTTCATGTGTGTGAGTCCCTCTGTGGGTTACCTCTCCATCTCATGCCCTGCACTATGTACCATGATTACTCTAACTTCATAATACACCCTGAATCTGACCACCTCCTGCTACACTCGGGTCTCAGCCACAGTTACTTCTCACCTGGATGACCAAAGTAGCTTCTTAGCTGGCTTCCTACTTTGCTCTCCAACAGCTAGACTTTCCCTTCAAGGAGAAATGCTCTCATGTCTTCCTTTACTCGAGGTTAAAGCCACGTCCTTGGGTCACATAGAAGGCACCATGTGATTGGTGCTCTGGGACTCTTGTGGCATCTTGTCAATTACCCCTCTCTACTTGCACACCACACTTATTCCAAGCTGCTCCTTGGCCACAGCAGTTCTGCTTTTTGCCTTGGGGTCTTCGCACTGATTGCTCAGGTATTAAGTGATCCCTTCATGCAGACACTGGCATGGCCCATAAAAGCTTTGCCTCAATGAAGTGAAATGTGGCTGTGCCATGGAAATGGTTTATCTATTACCTATATAACTATAAATCACAGCATACCGCCAAGCTCTCATGTTAGGCTGAACTCCGACATGAATAGCTGCTTGTTTTGGTCACTGCTTTGTCCTAACTGACCAGGACTGTACACAACATAGGCATCAAATGTGCAGAGTATGCCATCGCTTGTGAGCTGTTGTCCTTTGTTTCTTCCTAACCCTCCCATATCCTCCTCTCTCTTCCCAATGACACTTTCTTTCTGCCTTTTAGCACTGTGCAAGCCAGCAGGGCCATGCTTTCCCAGCTGTGTTCCTAAAACCAAGTTTTCTTCAGTGGCATATGAGAACTATATAGGAAACTCCCATAGCACTTCCTTGAAAGGAAATGAATTGTTTCCTCATTTTCTTTGACTCCTTTTCTGTACTAGGGGGAAAATAGCGCCAACTGAGGCAGTAACCTTTAACACTTGGATGGAATCACTACATTGATGAGTGAAATATACTAAGAAACTAGGTTCTTACATGATCTTGCACAACAGTCCCCACTACAGCAGTCATCCTAATAACTCCAGATTGTTACCCAAGAGAAATAAAATCCGATTTTTAGTTTGTCACTGTATTTTGGGGTCTTTTTTTTTTAACAAAAGCTTGTGCTCATTCTAATACAGAGGGGACCACACAAAACTTTTCTCTTTCCAGTTAATAATTCAGTGAACTACACTAACAGTGTTTCTGATGTTAAATCATGTTTGCGTTCCTGAAATGACAGTCATATGATTGTGGGATATAATGTCCTAAAAAAATATAAATTCTGTCTGCTGAATTTTAAAAATATTCAAAGTGAGATCATTTCTAGAGGCATATATTTGAAGTGTTGACTACTTATGCTATATTAGCCAAGGAATAGATCACTGGTCAAAGAGATGGTTAGTTGTGGTGGTTTGAAAGAAAATGGCCCCAAAGGGAGTGGCACTATTAGGAGATGCGGCCTTATGGAGTAGGTGTGGTCTTGTTGGAGGAAGTTTGTCATTGTGGAGGCAGGATTTGAGGTCTCATATATGCTCAAGATACTGCCCAGTATCTCAGACCATTTCCTGCTGCCTACAAGATGTAGGATTCTCAGCTACTTCTCCAGCACCACATCTGCCTGCCTGCTGCCATGTCCCACCATGATGATAATGGACTGAACCTCTGAACTGTAAGTGAACCACCCCAATTAATGTTTTCCTTTATAAGAATTGCCATGGTCATAGTTTCTATTCACAGCAATAGAAACCCTAACTAAAACAGTAGTCTTCAGGTCCACAGCATAAGAGTAAGAGACACACAATTATANAACTAAACTTAAACATTCACAAACATCAAAAACCTTGCATGAGACACAAATGCTTGATGGGAATGTCGTACACTGTGAATATGTGTTGCTCTAATTGATTGATAAATAAAATGCTGATTGGCCAGTAGCCAGGCAGGAAGTAAAGGTGGGATAAACAGACAAGGAGAATTCTGGGAAGAGAAAGGCTGAGTGAGGAGATGCCAGCCAGCCACCCAAGGAGCAATATGTAATGAGACGCAGGTAAAGCCATGGAATACGTGGCGAAACAGATTAATAGAAATGGGTTAATTTAAGTATAAGAGCTAGTCAGTAAAAGCCTGAGCTAATGGCTAAGCAGTTGTAATTAATATAAGCTTTTGAGTAATTATTTTATAAGTGGCTGCGGGACCGTGGGGCCTGGCGGGACCTGGACAAAACTTTCACCTACAAATGCTTATTTCTCTTATTTAATAGCAGCTCTTTCAATTCAAATACTAATATCTGAAGATAACAGATGAACTTAAATTCCCAAGTCAAACCAAAATGTTTTGCTGCACTAACCTAAGAGATTTGTTATTTATTCTAAGTATTAAGTTTTTCATTTATGAGCATCCAAAAAGAGAAAATGAGTTTTAATGAATGGCAGAATTCTCATTTTAATGGTTTTATTAGAACATTAGAAAGCTGGGCTGAAGAATAATGATGATTCTCTGATTCATAAATTTCAAATGCTTAATTTAAAATTAAACAATCATTCACTTATACTTCTAGATTTTCTTTTCAAACAGTCTTTTGTTTTGTTTTGTTTTTCTGAGATAAGGACTCANGTATGCCAGGTTGGCTTGGACCTTATTATATAGACAAGGATGAGCATGGATTCCTGATCCTCTGGCCTATACCTCCCAAATGCTTGGACTATTGATTTATCCCCCTGGGTTTCTAGAAAATAAGAGTGCTCTTTAACATCCTGCAGAAGCAGAGGGAGGGAGAGCAGAAGATTAGGAATGTGCAAGCCCTGTGGAGAGGAGCAGCCTTTTCTAGCTCCATCTGAGACTTCCCATTAGCACTGAGATGGGCAGTCCTACCAGGTAAGATGAACTCTTTGCAGCATGAATAGTCAAGCAATTGGAGCTCTTTGTATAGTCTAGGTACTAACCCTCCACCAGACATATAACTAATTGGTGAAGATCTTTTCCCATTCCATAGGCTGCCTCTTTGCTTGAATGATAGTTTCCTTTGCTGTGCATAAAACGTTTAGCTTCATGAGGTCGCACTTATTAATTGTTGGTCTCAGCGCCTGCACTATCTGTTTCCTGTTTAGAAAGTCTCTTTCTGTGCCAATGAGTTTTCAAGCCTATTCTCTATGTTTTCTCCTATCAGATTCTGAATATCTGGTCTTATGTTGAGGTCCTTGATCCATTCAGAGTGGAATTTTGTGCAGGGTAATAGATATATATCTATTTTCATTCTTCTACATGTAGCTATTCAGTTTGACCAGCACCATTTGTTGAAGATGTTGTCTTTATTCCAATGAGTATTTTTTGGCTTCTTTGTAAAAAAAAAAAATCAGCTATTTGTGGTTAAATGAAGTTAAGACAGATCTACAGGCCTTAAATTTTATTTCATTATCCACCCTGACTGTTTTAATGCTACTGTCCTAGTGTTTTTATGACTATAACTGTGGCACAACTTGAAACCTGGGATAGTGATACCTCCTGCAGTTATAATATTTTATTAACCAGGATTATTTTAGATATCCTGTTTTTTGTTTTGTTTTTGGGGTGTGTGTGTGTGTGTGTGTGTGTGTGTCCATGTGAAGTTTATGATTTTGTGTAATTTCTGTGTGGAACTGTGTTGGGATTTTGATAGATATTGCATTGAATCTGTAGACTGCTTTTGGTAGGATGGCCATTTTCATAGTATCAATCCTATTGATCCATGAACATGGGAGATTCTTCCATCTTCTGATATCTCATTCATTATTGTTAAGTTTTTATTATTCAGGTTATTTGCTAACTTGGTTAGAGTTATTCCAAGATACGTTTTTTGAGGCTATTGTGAAAGGTATTGTTTCCCCAATTTCTTCTCAGCATGTTTATCATTGGTATATAAGCATAAATGAAAGAAACCCTTCTCTTTTAGTTTAATAAACAAACACCCCATACATGATTTCCATATTGATTTATGGGACTTCCTATGGGACAGGTGCTTCATAGGAACTGGATAAGGTAGGAGAGGGTGAGGATTGATGCTTTAAAGAGATAGAAGAGGAAATAAACAAGATNCCAAGAAGAATACATTATCTCTTGTTACAGAGGAGACAATAAGCCAATTGAGTTGAAATATTTGATTCGGTATCCTGTCAAAAAAATCNTTAGCTTTTAATAACACAAAATAGCCCTTTCACCATGTAAAGCAGGTTTACCATAGAAGTTACCTACACACATCAAAATTCTAAGCCTTGGAGGCTGGAGAGATGGCTCAGCAGGTAATGCATTTGCCACACAAGCTTCAAGACCTGAGTATGGATCCCTAGAACCCAGTAAAAGCTCGTAGGGATGGCTGTAATCCCAGTCATCCTGTAATCTCAGCCATCCTGTAATCCAAACCATCTTGTACTCTCAGCCATCCTGTAATCCCAGCATGTAGGAGGTGGAGGCAGGGGATCCCTAGAGCAAACTAACTAACTAGACTAGACAAAGCTGAGAGCTCTGGGTGTGGTGAAAGAGGCCACCTCAAAATACAAGGTAGAGAGCAATCTAGGAAGTCACCATACCTCAGCCTCTGGCTTCTAAATGCAGTTACATACATGTGTATGTAACTCACACATGTAACTCACACTCACACTCACACATGTGGCCCCATACATGAGTACACACACACATATGGATGTACACACACACAACACAAAATCCAAGCCTCACCATAAGTGAATACGATTCATTGTATCTAAGTTCTGCATCATTCTTAGGCTTTCCAAGCTGTCATTGTGTATTTTTTCTTTTGCAAATTCTTCTTATGCTAAGAGGTGCCACTTAGGCTAATATAGCTGTCTACAGTTCACAGACCCATAGGAAAATGACAACCTTAAATTCATCGTTTGGAGGATATAATATAGATTAGACTGGATGTTATTTGTCAATCAACTTATATAAATCTCAATAGTTAACTTAAAATTTAAGGATATAAAGCTCCATATTTTTTAATCAAAGGAAAAAGTTACAGAAAAGATCAAAGGCAGAAGAGAATTGAAATTAGAAATCTCTTTAAAGCTGAAATGACAATGTCTTCATGAGTTAATATTAAACCTTTAATTATAAATTTCAAAGGTCTGAGTAGTTTCTATGACCTTAGCTTTGGGTAATTATGCCATGTGCGGCATTTCTTAAATTTGAAAAAGAGGTTGAATTGTTGCTCAGAATCTTTTAATGACTTTAGGCTGGCAGATTTCCAGAATAATCCTTCAGATATCACTTAAAATTGTGGACTGGGAACCTAAGCTGGTAAATGTATGTTAAATTCATAAAAGCTTTTCACTTCATACACTGAAGAAAATGATTTGTCAATATATTTTAGAATATCAAAATGTTAAGTTTAAAACAATTATTCATAGGTGAGGATTTACGAAGAGCAAGATAGGCACACTAGACTAAATACAAACAAAATCATTTGTGTACCATAAAACAAAAAGGCATGTACCAAGAGTATTTGTCACAATGGTAAGATTTTTATCACTAAAAGTAGGAGTAAATTCATATAGGTTCATGAAGAAAAGAGAACCCCAAGGGCAGAGAAACTGGCAAAGAACACCAACAGACAATTTACAGAAAATGAAAAAATCTACACCACAAATAGTATAAATACTCAATCTCTTGATAATAACCAGTTTTCACAAAAATACCAAAAATTAAAGGAAAATATAAAAATGCCCAGGGCATATTAAGGAATAGCAAACACTCCTAGGCGGAAACATAAGTTACCTAAGCTTTCTGAAACACAGCCGGACCTCACACTTCCATGGGAATTTAACTGAAGAGAAAGAGAAATTGGAAGAGTTGATAAAAATTCATGAAGAGATTAACTAATATCCATATTAAAAATTTTAAAAGCCCAAATGTCTCAGAGCAAAATAATACAATAAATTATGCTGTGTTCACAAATAAAATAATGCAAAACAATGAATCTATAGTTTTAAAGAATTCCACATGACATTGAAATATCTTTAGCATAATTTGTAGAAAAAGAAGAGACAAAACTACTTGACGTGCTCTTTGGCAGCTAGGTGGAAATTGGTAACTCACACAGATGTTAAACTGTTCTCACTGGTTATATCTGAGGGCGACACTCACAGGAGCGCTCCACGGTTTCTTTTCATATTTCCCAAGCATCCTTTTTTAAAAGAATGGTTGCTTTTAAGTGGCTCAACATTTGTTTTTCTAACAGATACAAAAATTATTTACTGCCAGCACATAGTAATGCTCTAACTTTTCAAAGCTCCATACATCATGTACTTTATTTCAATTCTGTTTGAAAAGAATTCTAAAAGTGCAAAAGCAGCTTTCACTTTGCAAATGTCAATCACGTATTCTCTTGGATTCCTCTACTTCAAGGACTTGACCTTGTGGAAGTACTTCATGTTTTCCATAACTCAAGACCACTGACGATATCATCTTGGTCTAAATCACTGCTGACAGTCAGTCAGGTAGGATCCAGATTTAGGGCTTTTCTAACTGTAACATTGTGCCACTGAAGGGACCCAGGACTACATGGAAGGTTCTGCTTAGATCACTTATTATTCTAGTGCTATCTTCTTCTCTTTGAATCCACGTTTACACTCAATAATAAGACCTTGGTTCTGACTAGATAGCTGCTAGCAAATATTTTAACTTTTAGGTGTATCTACATATTAAGTTGTGCATGGTGTGTGTGTGTGTGTGTGTGTGTGTGTGTGTG
>LZPO01045601.1:17384-27694 GCA_001675575.1 Neotoma lepida | reverse complement strand
CTTACCAGTCAACATGAGTTGTATTTGTCATGTTATATCCCAAGGTCAATGTAGAACTTATTTTGATAACAGCNAAAATTATTCCAGCACAGATGTTAACAGCTGACAAACCATTTTCATGAATGCTTCTCTATTAAGCATTTTATTAATATTAGAAGTGACAAAAATATTTCAATTCTGGTCTCAAATTTCAGACTTGGTTATATAATGAAAACCATTGCAGAGATTAAATGCATGTGATCAATATACCATCATTTCTCTCCTAAAACCACTTCTTTCCTGAAATAACATCGTAACTATGGCAACACAATTAAAAAGATGTAAACTTAGAGCAACCAAGGGAAAGTAAAGGAGGCACCAGAGAGGAGGAAGAAACTTTTTATGAATGGAAATGTGTCTTGTTTTCAACCACAATGGAGCAAAAGGTTATTATATTTATACTTGATCATAAAATAAACTTTTAAAAGTCTGAAAAAATTTTGAATAATGAGTAACAAGATACTGTCCATCCATTAAGAACAGACAAAGATTCTGGACAGAGGGTGAACAACTAAAATGAATCACAGACTTGTCTTAGTTCAATGTCCAAAGAGAATCTACAGAATAATTCCAGGGAAGGAGAAGAGGCAGAGCTCTGAGGCTTCCCTGAATGGAAGGGGACAGTTGGACTCTAAGAAGGCTAAGGTATTAAGGGGCCAAAAACCAAAGAAGGGATATCCAGAGGGAGAGATTCAAGAGCTCTGCAGAGAGTCTCCTTGATTCTCCCAGCCAGTGGTACAGTACCTTCATGGAAAACTATTTGGTGCCAGAGATATAGAAGCCCCGTATGAAAAGTGGTGGAGAGCCATCAATCAAAGACAGACTGCAGGAAATGACAGGATATTAAGTGGAGATAAAACTGTTAATTTAGACATGATAGACTTAAGCTTATGGGCATGCTATATTCCAGAAAAGAAGCACTACAGTAACAAACCAAAGATTAACCCAATAAAAACCACGAGAAGAAATAAAACACCGATTCTAAGGAGGGTAGAAATAGAGGGTGGGGAATAAGCAAGAGATGAGATAAATCAAGCACACAGAGCTCTAAAACCCATTTACCCAAGTAGATCCTCAATCACATTAAATATAAAGGGCCCAGTTATCTCCAGTTACACATATATCAACCGNACAAGGAACGGGTAACTTACAAAACTGATAACCGAAGGNTTGATAAGGAGTGATGCATCTGCAGGTACCTGCTCTCCTTGTTCCTTACAAACAACTAACAGGAGTGAGAAAGCTCATTCTTTAGGTACAGATTGGAGAATCAGGGACTCAGGGTCCAGAGAGAGGCAGAAATGTTTAGGGCTAGGAAAGCTTGGGACTTCAGGTTTTTAAATGAATCAGCACCACCCTTTCCTACCCCCTTTCCCTCCCTATCCCTGACTCTAGTATGACAACTTGCTAATAGAAAGGAAGGAAGTTTTTAAAATTGAAAAATGGAACAGCTTCAAAGAAAAGATAATACATTCACACCAAGAAATGGAGGACTCCCTAATAAAACATCAGCTTTCACCCTTTGCCAAGTCTTGTTAGATAAATATCCTTTCTCCTAAACAGAGCTTCCAACTGGCTTCGAAATCCCCCTCTCAGATATAAATGAGGAACAGTTGGCACACATTTTATGCTTTCTGAAGAAGTGGTGCAGATAAAACAAAGGAGATGAAGAATGGGAGCAGAAGAGGAGACAACAGAAGGACCNTGAGACACTATAGACAGNGGTGGGTGCCTTGGCTTTGTAAGCTACACCATGAATGGCTCTAAGGGAACATTGTTGTGATACAATTCAAATTACAATATAATCACAGCCATATCATAATTCCAATGCAAACTGAAACAAATTGCCTAGAAAATAGAACACAAAGAGGGGGAAAGTACAAGAAACAAAACTTTCTCAGGAGTGGAGATTCTGCATTCAGCAACTGCCTTTTTATAACAATAGAGACTGGAACGGATGAAATAAAAATGCCCTATTATTTCTTCAACAGGAAAACTGGAAAGCAGGCATTTTTTTCTAAAGGAAACATTTTAAAAGAATCTGTAAAAATAATAATAATAATAATAATAATAATAATAATAATAATAATAACAACAATAATAAGCTAAGCCAAGGGATATCACTGTGAATGCAAATAACAGGCAAAGGAGAAGATATGAAAGTTAAAAAAACAGACCCAAACTAAACCCTGGAAACTGTTGTTTCTAACATCATTTAACTATTATACATGAGGTGGAGAGGGCATCCTATTTTTTCTGATTTTGCAGTGGGGGAGATGGGGCATCCAGGAGGATGAGGAACTGAACAGGTATTTCTCAGGCCCACTCTGCTTGGCTTGTACACTGAGCAGACGCAGAACCTATATACAGCTCTCTGTGCTGTGCTAACCTGGAATGGAGGTGACCCCCTCACGGNATGAGTGCTGTCCATGACTCCATCAAGTTCCATGGTGAGCCATGAGACTACCAGACAGCCCTTTCACTATAGGTTAACTGGTGGCAAACTTGAATGTCAGTAAGTCTGAAAGTCCATGTTTCCAGTTGCAAATTCAGAGATGTGAGAGGAACATACATGATTCTTCTACCAGGCACATGCAACTCTGTGCATGTAGTTTCTATCTGCAGAAAAATCAAATCAAATGTGTGACTCCACTAATCTAGATGTACAAGAATGGAAAGCAATCCAAGGAAGGTAGATATCTGTTCAGAGGAGCAAAGAGCTGAGAGCCAATGGTTCATACAGGAGAGGGAGCATGAATCACTACTTTCCATCTCTCTGCGTCAGTGATATTCACCAGTTGTTGCATTAGGATCACCTGGGAACCATTAAGAAAATACTGTCCACTGCCCCTCTACTAATTAAACCCAACTCTCTAGAGGTGGGTCTGTGACACGGGGATGGACTGTCTTTTGTGACACAGGGATGGATTGTCTTTTGTGACACAGGGATGGATTGTCTTTTGTGACACGGGGATGGATTGTCTTTTGTGACACGGGGATGGGTTGTCTTTTGTGACACGGGGATGGACTGTCTTTTGTGACTTCCCAGGTGATTTTAGTGTGTTATAAAGTTGCAAAGGAGTTAGTTTTTTTCTTTTCTTTTGCAATGGGAGTTCCATTCACTCAGATATTGAATATTTCCACATATAAAGGCACTTTTAGAGGCACAGAGAACACATAGCAACTGTATTCACAAAACATGACTGTGGGTAGTCAGGGAATAGGAAATCTGTAATAGAAGTGCAAAGACATACTGAGGGAAAAATATATAGAAGAGATGGAAAGAAACAACAAGGCTGTATAACACTTTAACACGGATGCCTAGAATCTGTTTTAAATCAGGATTAAAACAGAAAGTCCAGCCAATGCAAAAATTTTACTAAAAGCCTGATGGTGCTCTGAAGAACAAATGATGTCATGATATGGAACAGGAAACAAGTCTAGAAACAGTTCTCAGAAAGTTATTTCTGAGCAGAGACTGAACTGCTCTAACCCACGGCTTTCTCAGGTCCTTCTTCTTACTCCTCTTCTCCGAGCATCACTGTGTCCAAAACATAAGGTCTTAGGACTCTGAGGATCCCAGAGACATAGAGTAGCAAAAGCAGCAGACAGACACAGCACAACGCTACTTCTAAAGCCCAACTTGACTTTAGGCCCAGATCAGTACCAGTTTTCCAAAATTATGTAATTCTTTATTGATCTAAGGTAAGTTTTTATTACCTCAATTTTATTTTGTTCCTTTGACTTTATGCATTTGGAAATTTTTCCTCTTTTGATTTAGGGAAAATCTCTCTCTCTCTCTCTCTCTCTCTCTCTCTCTCTCTCTCTCTCCCCCCCTCTCTCTCCCTCCCTCTCCCTCTCCCTCTCCCTCTCTGCATGGTGTCTGTCTATCTGTCTCTATTTCTCTGTCTCTCAACCAGTTCTTCAGAATCTATGATTTCTTCCAACCTTAGCCTACAGGAGTTTCATTCATACTTTGGATATAGAAGATTTGCTTTTGGGTAGACGCCATCAGTGGATATGTTCTGAGCACAGAAGCTGAGCTGAGCTTAAAATAAAGCTCAACATTCCCAAGGGGAAGGAGGGGGATGGCAGAACATACACAGGTTTTCAAGATTGAACAGTACCCTTATGCTTCCCTGAAAAGATGACAAATGTGTTTCATGGACTGAGTCTAGTATTTATTTATGCTAGGAGAAGTGACATCAGCAATGTCTAGTGTCAATAAGTTAACAGTCTTAGATCTGATCACACACACACATACACACACACACACACACCCATTTATAGCTATTTGACTATGTTAAAAAGCTTCAGGCACAAGGGCGGCAACACATTGACATCCTGCTAAAAGAGAGAAGGCTTTCTCCTTCAGGTTCTCTTTGCTTAAGATGGCCAGGGAAATCTGCACAGCTCTTGGAAAGAACTTACTTCCCAGGTCATGAGAATGAGTCTAATTTTAAATAAAACAAATTCTGATATTCTCCAATTTATATTCTAGGAATATTATTTAAATATTAAATGTCTATCACAAGTCAAAAAATATATGTTCATATTTAAAATGGCTTTATTTCTAAGCAAATAAGACAGAACAAAAAAACCACAAAGAAAAAATGTTACATGCAAACATTCAACAAGTCATTCCAAGGTCAAGTGAGAACAATTTGTAGTGTAGGTATGTCCCATGAACAGAGACTATTCCTGACCATAATCTGGGACTAACAAAAAACAAAGGGACAAACAACAAACAAAATCAATAATTTCCTAGGATATATTGAGAAACTAGCTGGGCTTCTAGTAAAGACATCAGAAAAATTTGTAGCAAGCTTCATATCGGTAGACCTGAAGAAGCAAGTGTGGTGGCACAGGCCTGTAATCCCAGAGGAGGGNAGAAGCCAAAGGACCATCTTACAGGCCAGTAAGGAATACCTAGTAAGACCTTAGCTCAAAGACAACACACAACAAAAAAATACAGCAGCAGATCGGTGAAATAGGATAGTCTGGAATTTGGCACAAAAGCCTGTAGGGGACTGCACTCTCAGGACTCATGGGACTAGCAAATACCAGAAGGACATTTTAACTGTGACGGGCTGGCATTTCACATCCAAGGTTCTTCCCATTCCTGTTTCTTCCCTAATTTCCTAATTGAACTTATTTTAACTTTCTGGGACAGACCTCATCNATGTAACTGCATGTGCTGTGAGGTCCTCCAGCGAAAGTGAACTCTAGGATAGAGAGGCAGCAATGTTTGGCCAGGCTGAAGACTCCCCTTGCCAAAAGTCAAGTTTACTAAAACACATAGCAAAGCCCACATTTGCCATGGGCATAGCCCACATCTTGCCATATGGCAGCCTCTGTGGCTGGCAGAGAAGGTGGGTCTATATCAGTTGGGGTGGGTACTAGTTCTGGGAACTCCCACCAGGATTTTCCAAAGGGTGACAGCAAGCTGGCAGTTTGCGTACTTCTCAGAGGCCAAGGGCAGCCACTAGGTGGCAGTACCACATCAGTTTATTCTCACCTTCACTCTGGCATTTGCCTGGCTGGTGCCAGTGCCATGAAGAGGTGTGTAGAAATGCCCTCTCCTGATGCCCTACTCCATCTCCATGACACAGGAGTAAAAGCGCCTCTCCCGGACACTCTAAAAACAGGTGGCATTCCACCATTGGAAACAGGGTAGAGGAAAGGTGACCTGGCATAACAAGCAGCTCAGGGAGCTACCCAGAATCTGACAGGCCTTTGAGTGTATGTTGTGGTGGTTGTGGCAGGGGTGGGGTGGGATGAGATTTTCTGTCTGGATGCTGATCCATTCCACTCCTGTCAAAGGCAGATCTAGGCTGCAGCATTGCTCCACAATTCACCCAGCGGGGATTCTCTAGATCAAAGGTCAGACTCTATTAGCCCGTCAATAAAATGATAAAAATCCCCCTGGATGTTTCAGACTAGGCCATGTTNGATATGAATCAGCATTTGAAGATAGAAAAGGTATCTGAGATAGAGCAAGAGAATTCTTTGCATGCGAAGTACTGCCCAACTCTTAGCTGTGTCTGAACCAAGAAAAATGAGTCTCGGTCTCTGAGCCTCAGTTTCCCCTAAGATGCAAAGCTCTGACCTTTTGCCTCATCAAATATTCCTGAGCATCAAGATAAAGAAATGAAGTCCACATNGATGCTGTGTTCTATAGTGGGCAAGGCCTTTTTGAGTATGTGAAAGTAGACACAAAGAAAAGGCATCCCTTCCCTCAGCTACCCTCTCGTCCCCTGCAGTTGCCTCCTTGGCTTACACTACACTTCTATCTTCATGTCAGTAGGGAGCAGGGATCCCTTGTTCTGTCTGCATGGACCGTAAACCCTTGAGAAAATTTTGACAGAGCTTCTGTCTAGGGCTCTTGGTCAACTGAAAAGAATGTACCCTGATGACCCAAATGCACTTCATCAACAGGACCACAGCTATGGTAGGCAGTCACCATGACGCACTACTAAATTTTTAATTTTCAAAATACATCAAATAAAAATTGCAATGTGGAACATATGATGATAAGCTGCTCCGGCCTGCCTTTAGCCCTACACAGTTCTGGGCTGTGCTCCTAGCGGAGTAGAACGTTTCTGAGTACTGTTGCTTTACTCCTTGGAGACAGATAAACAGCAGAGTCAGAAAAATGGAGCCACCAAACCCAGAGTAGAGCAAGTTCTCAGGATATGCAGCTGATGGTGACTCCAGCAAAGCAGATGAAAAGGATCACACATATTCTTAGGTCATTTTCAAGGTTTACCAGTTACATTTTCCCATTTTGACTCTAAGAATTAACTTCAGAATACCTACTAGAGTTGCAGCTTGGACAGTCAAAATATAGCTTTGAACAGTTTTAGGGATTTGGAATGGCCATCAAAAAAATGCTTCCTGAAGGTTCTTGCCAGCAGCAACAAGGCAGAGAGTGTACACCTGGTGAGTGAACCACACAACTATCTCACTAAGGTCACTGGCAAGAGTCTTACCCATCACTGCAGCCAATAATCTCAAATGGATATTTAAATTAATTTTAACTTTACTAGGATGAAATTAAGTTTTCCATAGAGAGCCATAAATTTGACTTGTCAGGTTGGTGAGATTAACCTTCCTATACAGGAAATTCAGGACTCAATGCCATGTGGTACTGCAAAAGAAGCTTCTGCCCCTTGTTTTGCAGGTGAGAGAAGGTAGCAAGGACCAGTATTCCAAAAAACAAGAAAACAAATGGATGTGCTGGTTGGTTCTCAGTTGCATAATGCTTGCTGCATATCCTTCAATATAAGCCTTCACTGATTTTTTACTCCCATTAAACTACACAGAACACATATGAATCTGCCAGTCTCGTGATGTTTCCTATTAAAATGAAAAGCTCAGGGTGATGACAACCCCTTGGCCAAAGGCAGCAGCTGGATCTAACTGCTGACTGCTTTCTGTGGTGATAGTGAAGGATTAGGTATATAGGCAAAAATCAAAAGGATCAACATCAATATTCCACCAAATCAGGCTCAGCTTGGTAACCACAAGGATAATTGACAGCCTCGAAATAAGTATCTGTGTGTGTTCTACATAGACATTCTCCAGGCAGCTCATAGAAAATACCTGACCTAGAAACGTAAAAACTAGACTAAGAACCACAGCACAGTCANCCAGAAAGCGTCCTCACAAAAATGAATGAAAAAGTTCCATACTGGTGTAGAGCTGGCCAATAAGAAGTTTTCACTTCATTTTGATGAACTTAAAATTAATTCAAATAGCTATATGGGATTACTCACTGCCCCATTGGAGAAAGAGGATGAGAAGTTGAGTCGTGGCAGGAGAGGCATAGAACATGACCTATGANAACGCAGTAACAACAGTCCATCCCCAAGAGTCCCTGAACCTCTTCTCTGCTAGAGTGAAATGGGAGAAAGGAAGATGACACAACCCAGACCCTCAGACACATCAACTACAGGCACATAAGACATAATATTGGATGCTTCCCTCTCATCCGGTTGCTTATTTGGGGATATGCTTCTTGGGTAAAGGAAATAAGTCAACCATTGAAAGAATTCACGAATTTTGACTCAACTTTACATATTGATTCCTACAGATGTGTCTATTCCCATAGTACTTTAGTTGACTACAGCAGGTGCTGGGGAGAGGATAAGCCAAGAATCCTTGCCGACCAGTTCTGATGTTCACCAACAGTGAGGGATTTTCTTAAGCACTACAGGAAGGCAGTCAGCCCCCTTTCCCCATACTTCCTGTCATTTCCACCCTCTGGTGGAAGTGTGCAAGGTGGGATACACAAAAGGATGGCTGTGGGTAGGTCCCCACTGATCAAACACTTTTCAGATCATCTTAAATGCTAGAGCCTTCCCATTTTTCAGGTATCCATCCACACTCTGCTCACCTGACATTTTACTGAAAAACAAAACAAAACAAAAACAGAAACAAGGTCTCAGTTCATGTATTTATAATTTTCTATATTGTTCAATAATATGTATGTTGACAGAAAACTATATAAAAGTCATAGAATGAGTACAGAGATGATCCCCTCATTATTTTTCATGTTCGATATATGTCAAAATTATTTCCAATAGATGTTTCCACGGTACAACACTCAATGTTTAAAGTAAGGAATCAGGATGCAGCCCATTTTCTTTCATTGTGTTTGATTTAAAACATGTTTATTTTCTTAAGTCATATAGTTTTTTTGTAACATTGCTATAAATTCTCTTGCTGATGTAAAGGCAGCTGAAGGCTTCATAAAAGCGTTGACTTCAAACAACGAAAAAGAGGTCAGAAGTAACTGCCATATTTTTTCTTAAATGGAAATAAGNTACATTATAGGCAGTACATTATAGGGAATTTTTGGTTTTTGGATATTAAATACTTGTTTGGTTCCCAGTATACTTATACATAATTAATATATGGGCTAGTTATTTTGAAATTATTAGACAAATATCTTTTAATATCTTGTTCAGGACATATCTCACACAATTTCTCTTTCTTGCTCTGTGTGTATGTGTATAATACAACATATGTACATATACATATAAATATATGTATGGAATTCAGAATTGTAATCTCCTATCCTATAAATGTGCGAAGCATCTGACTTAGCTTTCTGAGCACAAAGGACACTTCAGCCTTGACATAAGACATAGGACTTCAAACAGAATCCAGCCCAGATGATGAAGACCCACACTGTCTAAGTCACTGGGCTCAGCGTAATGTGTGGAACAAAGAATGATTAGTTCAGGAGGTTCTTGGAGGATGGCTCAGAAGAGAAGTAGACTTTCTGAAGTTGTGTCTGGTTTCCTGACTCATTTGATNAGACATGAAGCACTGTAGACACAGTGTTCTGGTATAGACACCAGAACAGGCAGGTACACCCAGGGCTGTGCTGAGGCTTTGGGTCAGAACAGTGGCCAGATGTCTGTAGGTGCTGTCTCTCCTAAGTACCCCGGCACAGCACTCAGCTGGCTTCCCTTCATATCTTCCCATCTGTTCAGCTTGTGTCTCCAAATACCAAGCTGCCCCAAGATGGAGTTGTCTTTACCTGTGCCTCATCCTTAAAATCAAGGAGCCATATGTTCCGACACATACACCTTCAAATGCTCCCAAATTGAGCCATTGTTCTTGGCATGGCTCCTTCTTCCATCTTCCGTTTTAGTTCTTTGCATTCTGGGCTCCAGCTGAAGGACTTTCCATTCACGGGACACAAGCTGCTCTCACTCCTAAGGGCACTCATGTGCTGTCCCTTTTTCTTATACCTTAAGCGTTTCTTAGCTTAGCTTCTTTTCCTTCATATTCTACCTCCAAAGTCACTTCTCAGCACTGTCAGCCTGCCCCCCCCCTCCTTCTGAGATTGGGCTGTAGACCGTCTGCTGCCAGGTCACATGGTACACAGAACCAGCCCCACTGCTTTTACACAATCATTTGTCTAAAGGGTTGTCACTGTGTCTTGTGTTGTTCAAAGCTCTGTGCTCTGTGTTAGAGAGAATGAATGCTAACTGACATGGTAGATGTTTAACACAGACTTAGGATGAGTGAGGCAGTCCCCATACCCATTTTCTTCTTCTAGAGATGATATAATGAAGAATGAAGCACAGAGCAGACATCTTACTAGTATACAAGTCTTTCCCTTTCTTTTATTTATTTATTTTTTTTCAAGGACATCACAAAGAATTTTTATTTATTTATACTGCAATATTTATATTTATTTATACTATCAAGTCATCTTCAAATAGAGATACTTTGATTTGTTTCTTCCCAGTCTA
>LZPO01045600.1:2140-19350 GCA_001675575.1 Neotoma lepida | reverse complement strand
TTGGCTCTGGTCAGGCAATCAAGCTGTGCTAAGGGTGGTCAGATGAATAGTATGAAAACTGGATTCTTTTACAGACACTGAAGAAATGGTACCATATTGCTAAGAGGCTGGAGAGATGACTCAGCAGTTAAGGGCATTGGCTACTCTTTCACCACCCACATGGTGGCTCACAACTATCTGTGTCTCCATTCCCAGGAGATCCTAGACTTTCCTCTAAAACCCTCTGTCATTAGGCATACATTTGGCACAAAACATCCATACATAGAGCATGAATAAATAAATAAATACAATTAAAAATATTGCTAAAAATTTTATCACTGGAAAATGGATATTCTGATGAAAGTTTTTAACTAGAAAGACAGTGAAAACATGGAAGAGTGGCAAAAAGGCTAAGCTAATCTAGTTTTGTTGAAAATTGTTAGGCTTTACAGCTTTTATCCTAATAGTAGAAATACATTCAGAAGAATATTCCTGATATGCTAAATAGTACTCTGAAAGAGAACTATAAAATTTCATAAACTTAAATTATAGTAAATAAAACTTGTTAGAAAAATAAACTGACTTTTGAACATCATATGTGACTCAAAAGCATATAAGCATTAAGCACTAAATCTAAATTTGTATCTGATATGGCACATGAAGAAATAATGCATCCCAGAAAATTCAGCCCCCTTATCAGCATTGCAGGAGGTTCAGGAGGTACAGGAGGTGTAGGAAGAGGTGTGTGTGTGTGTGTGTGTGTGTGTGTTTGTGTTGCAAGGAGTCTATTTGTATCCTGCCAGCCAGCTCCCAAATAATGACTTCTTATTAATTATGAAATCTCAGCCTTTAAGGCTTATCCCACTAGCTCTTATAACAAATTAATAAGCTTTTGTTAATCTATATTTTACTGTGTGGCTTTTTACCTTTCTTTAATTCTACATGTCGGACTCCCTCCATATCTCCTTGGCATCTCCTCTGCAACTTAATTATGTCCTCCTACTTCCTCTCTCTGCCTGGAAGTCCCACCTATACCTCCTGTCTAGCTATTGGACATTCAGCTTTTTATTATACCAGTCACAGTAATACATTTTCACACAGTGTACAAATATCTCACAAAGTGTGTATTTGTGTGTGCATATGTGTGTGTGTGTGTGTGTGTGTGTGTGTGTGTGCAGTGTTCAGAGTGCACTGTGAGTGTGTATATGGGTCAGGTGGCAGTATGATGCTATCCAATGCTCTCTCTTAATTTTAGCGTCCTTCAGTTCATTCCATTGTTACTGAAATCTGTTATTCTTTCCCTACCCATGTTCCTAACAACCTCCCTCCCTCTCCTTTTCTCTCTCTCCAACTTTTATATAAAAAAAAGTCTAAACTCTCCTACAGTTCCTGCCACGTTAACAGTGTCTTTTCTCTTGGTTAACATTCCCTTCACTGCTTTTCTCCATCTTAGACTGCCTGATTGTTTCCTCTTAGAAATGACTATTTCTGCTACTTTTTAAGTGAAGAGTAGTTATTTTTCCAATTACCAGCTTTTAACTTACACACACACACACACACACACACACACACACACACCACACACACAGTGCTATGAATGGAATCTGAAATTATCAAGTGCAAAATTAGCATTAAAAAGTCATAAGACAACAAACAATAGAGCTTTCATGTGATTTTTATAATTTCATGAAACTAGTTACTCTGGTCGTAATTGTTTGTGCTTCATTAACATGCAAAATTGTTTTATATGCCAACCCCCACACAAAAGAAACCATTTTTGATGAGAATTGTGCTTTGTTTAATGTTAGACACCATTGTATTTGCTTTCCTAATATAACAGTTCTAATTAGTACCTAGCACTCATCCTGAGTTATTCAGCTTGAACACTCTGAAGGTGACAATCGAGTCACAATTCCATGGCACTCTTTGTCAGTACCTGTCAAAATATAGCTAAGCCTTTAGGAGTTGTGATCTAAATACTGGAAAAAAAAGTTAATAGTCCAGGAACAATATGTCCTAGGTAATTTTCAAAAATAAAATTGCACATTACTCCTTGCTTAGAAACACAATACCATTAATGTTACCCTGTTAAATGTGACCTGACAAAGCTATGTCTGCCCCACTAATTTCTTCACCTTCCTTTACCTTCTGACCTCTTTCAGTATGCCTGATTCATTCTATTCCACTTCCATGGTGCAGTAACAGGAGTGGATTAACAACAAAATCTCAAGTCAGTTAGTATGCATGCATACACATGCTTTTAAGAGGTGGGTAAATCATATTAAAAATGTGGAAAATGTTTTCTTCCCTGGACTGAACAAATGACTCTCATATGCCAGACTCCATCACTGCAGCCATGCTGAGACTCACAGTGTGATGTGAGCTGCTTAGGGGAAAGTGCAGGTTCAGGCTAGATTTAAGATTTCCCAGCAGTGGTTCAAGCCTTTTCTTAGGACTAAACTGAGCAGCCACGGGACTGTGGAGGGCTAGGCTGATCATGAGCCCCTGCATTTCCTAGGTCATCCAAACGAAAGTGAATATAGTGATTGGTACTTAGAAATAAATGACATAAACTTAAGCATTTACCTCTAATTGGCCTCCTAAGAATTGAGTTATTACCTATCTTAATTGTTGTATCTGTATCTTTTACTAAAGAAATAAAACTAATGTATTTTCCCAAATAACTTATTTTGTCTAAAATTTGATGAGGTTCACTTTCTGAAATATTTAAAATTAGTAATGTTCTGAATTTAGAAGGTGATAATCAATTGTAAACAAGTTATTACTGATTGATAGAGGTATTTTCTTTTTTGTTGTTTTTTTCTTCCATTTGTATTTTATTTTTCGAGAACTCTGTTAAGTTCTATTCTTAATTTTTACTCTTTTGGTTTATTTTTCTCTCATCTATTACATCCCAACCACAGTATCCTTCTGTCCTCTTCATCCAGGCACTCTCTGCCCCCACCTCCACTCTCCCCCAAATCCATTCCTTCTCCATTTCACTTCATAAAAGGACAGGCCTCCCAGGGAAATCAAACAAACAAAAAATTTGGCACAGCAAATTACAAAAAGACTAGGCACATCACCTCATATTAAGGCTGAACAAGACAACCCAGTAGAAGGAAAAGGGTTCCAAAAGCAGGCAAAAGAGTGAGAGACAGCCCCTATCCCTCTGTCAAGAGTCCCACAAGAAGACCAAGCTACACAACTGTAACACATATGCAGAGGGCCTAGGACAGACTCATGCAAGCTCCCTGATTGCCAGTTCAGTCTCTGTGAGCCTCTATGAGCCCAGGTTAGTTGATTCTGTGAGTTTTCTTGTGGTGTCCTTGACCCCTCTAGCTCTTACAATCCTTCCTCCCCTTCTTCCTCAGGATTCTCTGAGCTCTGGCTAATGTTTGGCTGTGGGTCTCTGCATCTGTTCGCATCAGTTGGTGGATAAAGCTGCTCTGATGAGGAATACACTAGGCTGCAGTCTTCAAGTATAGCAGAATATCATTAGGAATCATTTCATTGACTTTTTTCCCCAGCCCTGTTAGGTTCTGTCCTTGGTCTCTGGGCTATCCAGCCTCTGGGTCCCGGCCCTCCAGGCAGTGCCATTTCTGGACTCCCTCTCCTGGCGTTGACCAGTCATTGTTTTGTCACTCTCACAATTTCTGCTCCACCTTTACCCTAGCACATCTTGTAGGCAGGACAAATTGTAGGTCCGAAGTTTTGGGGCTGGGTTGGAGTCCCAACCCCTCCACTGGAAGCCTTGCTTGGTTGTAGAAGATGTCTGGTTCAGGCTCCATGTCCCTCATTACTAGGGGTCTTTGCTAGGATCACCCTCCTAGATTCTAAGGCGTTTACATTGCTCTAGGTTTCTATTTTGCACTGGAAACACCACCCCCCCCCAATTCCATTTGCTTCTCTCAGTACTCTCCCTCCATGTCCCTAACCTGATCCCCAACATCATTTCCATCTCCACCCACTCCCAGTCCACCCATGAAATCTCTTCTATTTCCCCTTCCCAGGGAGAGCCATGTATTCCCTCCCACCACCTGAGCCCTCCTTGTTACTTAGCCTCTCTGGGTCTGTGGATTGTAGCATGATTATCTTTTACTTTATAGCTAATAGCCACTGATAAGTGAATACATACCATGTTTGTCTTTCTGGGTCTGGGTTACTTCATTCAAGATGATTTTTTTGTATGGTTTTCTTATTTTAGTAGTTTTTTTCCTTGAAATATGAATGCCATATATCAATATTACATAACATCAAAATAATGGAAAACTAAATTAGTTTTATTATTATATACATGACTCTCTGTTGTTCAGATCCTTGGATGCTAGATCAGTTTTGAGAAATACTTTAAAAATTATCTCTGTGTTTAATGATATCCATTAGAATATGATAGTATACTCCTGAATTCTAGTANTTGAGAAACCTAAGGATCAGCAGTTTAAGGATATCACCATTTCTAAGTGACTTCTAGACCATTGTGAGTTTTATGAGAGGTACCAGAAGACAAATAAAATGAAAATTTAAGGTTATCCTCACTCACTTGTGACCTGGAAGATAATGGGTTAAGGTATTGCTTCAGTAATGTTTCCACAAGAGAAAGTTACTAGTTGTTTCTGTCTTTGTAATATTCTCATGAAATGTCCTTATTTATTGAAGTTTATATGAATATTCAACACATCTCAATCTTGCCATGTTCATGTCTCACATAGTGAACATATTTCCTTTTAATTTATTTTTTCTTTAACTTTTTCCATACAATATATTTGGTCACATTCTTTTCCCTTCTCAAGTCTATCCAGATCCTCCCCACTTCCTCTTTACTCACCCAATTTTATGCTTGCTTTCTCTAAATAAAGAAAAAAAAATTAATCAAACAAACAGAACTCCAATAATACAAAAAAAAATACAAAACAAAACAAAAAGTGCACACACACACACACACACACACACACACACACACACCACTGGAGTTTGTTTTGTTTTGGCCAACTACTCCTGGCTGTGAGGACTGCCCTGGAATGTGGTTAATATACACATGACATTCCTTGGGAGAAAATTAATTTTTCCTTTTTACAGCAGGTATCAATTGTGAATAGCTTCTTGGTTAAGGGTAAGCATTTGGATCCACTTCCTTTTCTTCACTCTAAGATTTGAGTCTGGTTTGAACCTATTTGGGTCTTATGTATGTGGTCACAATCTCAATGAAGAAAGGTTGGAAGAGCCATAGGTAGTGGATGACCCAAAGGAAATATTCATCTAGAAACAATAGTATATATTATATATATATATATATATACGTGTGTGTGTGTGTGTGTGTGTGTATGAACTCACAAAGGCACTAGTTTTTTTTTTTTGAAAAATGTTCTTTCAAATTAGTCAAATGATATTTTACTAAAACAAAATTCATCAACTTTATATTTAACAGTTTGGAGTCAAATAAATGAAAATTTATGTGAACTTATAATTTTTAACAACAGAGAACTTGAAATAAACAAGCAAGTGTATTATTTAAACTACGTATTTTAGAGAAAGAATGAGAGAGCAAATGCTTTAATAGAGAGCATAGTTGACAGATGAGTATAGATTTCATTGATCAGGAGAAGTTATCCTGAGTGTCTTCAATCCATCACTCATCCAAGATAACTGCTGGACCTAGAATTTTGGGTATTTATTCAGCTTCTATTTGTGAACATGTACAGATTGGTAACTCAAAACATTACAAGATCTTTAAAATATAGAGTCAAATTAAAAATATAGAATCAAATTTAAAATATAGGATCAAAATATAGAATCTTTTTTGACAATGATCTTCTTGAGAATAAGTTGCTTACTTATTCTCAATGTATTCTCCATTGTGTGGGAAAACATTTTCTTAAAAGACGGTGGCTAAAATTGTGACAGGTCATTTAATGACACAAATTATTTTTTCTTCAGCCTAAACTGTTTCTATCATAAAATATGTTTGTGAAACCCTTCCTTTTCTATTTTTTTTTAATTTTTATTTCTCTTAAAAGGTAGTGGCCTTGACTAGCTATCTACCTACCACCTCTGCTCAGGAGTAATATGAATGATGTGTGCAAAGTGCTCAACTCAGAGTGATTCATTGTCAGAGTCTTGCCCCAGAAGTTCACAAATCCGTAATACGACGAGACAATTAGGAACCATGTTGCTTAATTACAGTTGTATTGAGTAAGCTTCTAGATGTATATAAAAAAAAATAAAAAAAAAGAGGAAACTCAAAGTGACAGGAATGGGAGGGGTACTTACGTGACTTTCTTTCTTCAGGAAAAAGAAATTTGTAGTCAAACTGACTATTACAAGGACTAAACCAAATGAAAAAATTTGGTTTGCCATAGACTAAGTGTTCTGATTTTGATATTGCAAAGAAAACCTGCTTTGTGTCTACTACTTGTTATTGTAAATGCATGTAATCAATCACTACGGAGCATGGGTCTCCTAATTCCAAGACACATTGTTTTAGTGACTATTTTTATGTCAAGATAGTTCTGACTTTGGCCCATTGCAGTCCACTGAAATCTCCAGGAGTTCACACTGAATTTATATCTGAGTCATATGTGTTTTGAAAAACCTCACCAAATGTAATCATAAATTTTACATTCTACAAAATGTTAATCTCTAACTTTATTAGCTCAAGAGAATACCATTGGGGTGTTGGCCTTCTTTATATTTCTTTATATTGATGTCTACTCTATAGCCCTTTCTTCAGTATAATTAATTCCACAGAGGACCTTTGGGATTTTCCAAAATCCCCAAAGATTAACTTCACAATGTTAGCCACTTTCTCATATTCTAAGACATACAAAACATATGGTTGCTTCCTTTGGAATAGATAGTTCTTAAACACTGATTTTTTTTATCCCAGTTTCACCACATGGCAACACATTAAGAATAGGCTTTTAGATGGTCAGAAGATAAAATGACACTATGGCACGCCTTCCCCTTCTTCATACCTTCAATATTCAGGCTGTATTATCAGTTAAATCCAAGCAATGTCTGTAGGTATGTGTACAGGGTTTGCAAAGAAGCAAAGAATGAAAGGAGAAAATGAATACAAACACCTGTGTGGAAATTGGCTAAGTGCAAATGAGTCTCCTAACTGAGATTAGGGAGAATACTTGTTTTCCCCAGCTCAACTTCTTTCAGGGAATTTCACTTACATCAGCAACTTCTGACTTCTACTTCCTTCAACTGAAGGTAGGGAGAGGCTTCACAGAGTTTTCATTGTCAGAGAAGGTTTGTTCTGCATATTTCTCAGTACAGAATGAAGGGTCACTTCCCATAGTGAACCTAACATTTTCCTGTCTTGTATTATGATGACAGTACTGAAAGGTTGAGTGTGTGTGTGTGTGTGTGTGTGTGTGTGTGTGTGTGTGTGTGGTGTGTGTGTGTGTGTGTGTGTGTGTTGGGGAGGGTAAAAGATGGATTTTTTTAAACTCAAAATTAAATTGTAACCTTTCTGTGTTTGATGACTGGGTCATCATAATCACCTGCATGTATAACTTACAAAACATCATTAGCCCTGTAGAAAATAGTTAATGAACTTTCTTTTTCTTTTATAGTAAAAAACTACTTTTATTTGATTCTATTTCAAAGAGAACCCATGGAACAAGATGTAAGAAGAGTAACAACAAGACACACTTCTAGTCACTGTTTTAAAAGAATGAGGCTGGGAAACATGGTGGGTCAGTGGGCAGAAACCTCACAAGCAGGCCTTGTTACCTGAGTTGAAGGAACTGACTCACTCCCACATATTGTCTTCAGACATTCTATAAAATACATTATATTGGTAAGTTGACATGTGCTACTCTACTCAGGAAGTAGGGTTGCTTCCCCCTCTCTTCTTTCTGACCTAAGCATGATTGTCTCAAAGCCCTTGTCTAGGAATGAGCTGTCTTCCAACTTCAAACTTCATGACAGGGAGGGAAGAAGACACCAAAACATCCAAGATGAAAAGCAGCCTGTCCTTAGAAACAACAAAAAAGACAAAGTTGTTTCTATAGACCTTGCTATTGCTCATCTCATGATACAAAAATGCACACAGTGGAAGAAAAGAAAAAGTTCAGCCACAGGAAGTTCAGGCATGGAAACATAGCTCAGTGGAGAGCTCCATTTAATGCTTCCAATTCTGTAGTGATGTCTCAGTATGCTGTGAGCACCCAATTTGAACATGCTATCTTCATTTGTTGCATGAAAATCTTACACAAAGGAATGGATATTTTGCTGTGTTAGGATGTGCTTAATTAGAAACTCCAGCTAATTGCTACAACAGGACAACANGAGTCCATATCTACTGGATGTTTTCCAAATCCATATATACTGGATGGTTTAAGCAACCAAATCATTATGCTTTACTATTTATCATTTATATGTTAATCATATTTATCTGTTTCTCTACTGTCTATCTGCCTGCCTATCTGTTTATGTATGTATGCATGTATGTATGTATGTAGGTAGGTAGGTATCTATATGTCTGGCTGTCTGTATTTATTTATCTATGTATCTATCTATCTATGTATCTACCTATGTATCTATCTATCCATCTGTCATCTATTTACTATCATTTATCTATCATCTATCTACCTATCTATCATCTATTATCATGTTCTCTTTATACTTTTATTTTGGCTTGCTATACACTTAACAAAGAAACTCATCCAAAAACAAATGTACGGTCATCTATGCAGGTTTCCCCATCATGATCTTGGTGCCCTTGCTCATAGAATCCCTCCAATCTCTCTTTGACTGGACTCTTGGAGCTTGGTCTGGTGTTTGATTGTGGATCTCTGCATCTGCTTCCATTCGTTACTGGAGAAAATCTCTAGGGTGACAGGGTATTCACTGATCTGATCACTGGGGTAAGCCAGTTGAGTTCAGGCACCCTCTCCACTATCTCTAGTAGTCTAAGCTAGGGTCATCCTTGGGAATTCCTGGGAACTTCCCTAGCACCCAGTTTCTCTCTATCCCTATGATGTCTATCACGGTATCTCTTTCATTGCTCTCCCACTCCATCCCTGTTCCAGCTTGATACTAGTGGGAACTCATGAAATTTGGATCAACAGCTGTGGAGCCTGCATGGGACTGCACTAGTCCCTCTGCATAGCCAGACAGTTGTATAGCTTGATCTGCTTAAAGGGCCCCCTGGCAGTAGGATCAGAATCCATCCCTAGTGCATGAGCAGACATTTTGGAGACCACTACTTATGATGGGACATCTTGTGCAGCCTTGAGGCAGGGGGAGGGGCTTGGACTTGCCTCTACTGGATGTGCCTCTCCATGGGAGGCCTTGCCTTCTTGTGGTGGGGGAAGGGATGGGTTGGGAAGGGGAGGCTGGAAGGGTGGGAGGAGGGAAGAGGTGGATCTCTGTTTGGTATGTAAAATAAATAAAAGAAAATTTTCTGATAAAAAAAAAGAAAAAAGTATGGTTACTACAGATCATTCTCCAGACTGTAAGGAACACCTTCACAAGGATGCCTTGGCAAAAGTACATATGCTTTTAAATCCTTGCTCACACATATGCACATATAAACAAACAAACAAATAGATAAATTTAAGATGTATAAACTTTCAAAATAGAAACCAAGAGAAACAATTACAAATAAGTGATATATTTGATTGATTACTAAAATTAACTTACATACTCTAAACAATTTAGCTTATTTAGATTTCTGAAAGCTCTCACTGGCAAATTTTTAGTAAAAGTTCTTTATTTTACTCTTTGGGGGCCCGCAGTCTAGCTCCCAAGTAAATACACAAAGACTTGTTCTTACTTATGAATGCCCAGCCTTAGCTTGGCTTGTTTCTAGCCAGCTTTTCTAACTTAAATTATCTGGTTTCTCTTTAACCATAGTTGGCCTCTGGGCTTTTTACCTTTCTTTATTCTATATATCTTTCTTTCCTTCTTACTCTATGGTATACAGTCACAAAATATCAGGTGTAGTATGTCTCTTTATTAACTTTCTAAGGATCTAATAACCACATATCAACAATTGAATAAACAATGGAACTCTATTGTCACAGTTTTGGGTACATATGATCCAAGATTAAGGTACCACCAGGCTAATTTTCTCTGAGAAGTCCCTAAGAAAGAATGGTTCCATCCCTCTGTCTTGATAGTAACTTCATGATTATTTTGGTCATTGCTTGTAACTTAATCTGCATTGCCCTTGTTGTGACAGAATAATTGGAACAACTTAAATAGAAAAGATTTATTTTAGCTCACAGTTCAAGGTTTCAGTTTGTACCCCTAGTTTCTACTGAATCGGCCCATGGTAATAAAGAATTTCATGACAAGAAGGGCCTGTGGAGGAAGCTATTTGTTTCATATAAGACAGGTTGCTACAAGGTAGAGACTGGAGCCAAGTATTCTCTGAACATCCANGTTACCTTTAACATCTCTTTCCAGATAGGCTCTTCATGTAAAGTTTCAATGATCTTCAAATCTACTATCACCAGCCAGGAATGGTGGAGAACTCCTGTATTCCCACCATCAGGAGATAGAGGAGGGAGATCTCTCTGAGTTTGAGGGCATCTTGGTCTACATTGTGAATTTCAGGACAGCTAGGCTACATAGTGAGACCCTGTCTCAATGATCAACCAATGATAAAAAATAAAAAATAGCTACCATCAGTGTCTGAGGAACAAGTGTACAAATACGATCCTCTGAGAGACAAACACAAACCTTAGCACCTGATTTCTAGATGTATCACCTAGATCTTTCCTTTAATATTCATATAGAGATTCATTCTATTCCTAAATGACTTAGCTTTTATACTTGATCACATATTAAGATACTGGGGACTGGCATATCACATATGCATCTTAATGAAACACAGTTCAACCTAAAATTGCTGTCATTTTCCAAATTTTGAGTTAGATGGACAGATTCTATAGAATATAGGATATGGCAGGTGTATGGCCCAATAGTAGAATTGTTATTGCTTTAACATTTCATTATAGTGGTTTGATTTATGGACATTTCTTTAACATTGCTGTAATGACAGTACGGCATATTTACCTTTGTTTAGAATATAGGATATTTTAAATATTCTATATAGAATATATATATACTATATGTTTAGTATATAGAATTTATATACTATATTTTATAGTATATATAGAATATATATACTATATATTTAATGTAAGGCAATTCATATAACAAAAGAAATTGTATTAAAAGTTTTCCTAGAGAAATATACGTCTCAAAAATCTGCATGATTGGGTAATGATGACTTTATGTCTTGCATGATTTTTCTAATCTTATTTTTTTATAGTAATTGTTATTGTAGAATAAGTTTAATCTCATTTCATGATTAAAGTTACTTTGCTTTAACCACATAAGTTTCCCACCCGCACATCTGTTATGCTGCCTAAATAAAACCGTAGAGTTACTCTGATATATTGAAAATTAGCTTTTTATTTTGTTTAGTTCCATATAATTCTTTTTGTAATTCCATATAATTCTTTAAACATCATTTATTTAAATGAATTGAAAAATATATTAATAATAAAGTACAAGTTTCAATTATGTGAATATTANGAACAATCATTTTCAACATAATTAAAGTTGATAAATAATAGATGCATTTAGATGATAGAGGGAGTAAAAATACCATGATATACATAATAACAATTAATTTTAAATTATGTGAATATTCAAATAATATTTAAATATTGAATGATTTAAATACTTAAAATATCTTAGAATATTTAATATTGTCATCTAAATCAAAAGAACTATTTTAAGTAAATTTCATTCCTTAATGCCATAGGTAGTTAAAATTAAATTACAGATTAATACATAGATAAGATGCTAAGTATGTTCATTATAATAATCTTGAACACAACCAATCCTACAATAGAAATAATACAATTTATTAAGAAAATAGCCACCACAATAATGGCTATCAGGCCTGGGGATTTGGTAGAGTCCATAAAGTGCCTGGAACACAATCATGAGGACCTAGGCTCACACCTCCTGCATCCACATACAAAGCCAGTCACAGTAGCTCCAGATTCAGTAACAAACTATGTCTCAAAACTAAAGTAGAGAATGATTGAGGAATACTCCCAAAGTTGACTTCTAGCCTCCATATGCATGCACACATGTAACAAATATACAACACACGCTATCTCACACACATACACACACACACAACACACACACACAGAGTGATCAATTAAAAATCAACCTATCTTAACGTATTTACTTGAGAAACCACACACCCCAGAGTGTCTTTGTGACATAGAAGTAAATGAAGAATCATCATAAATGCAAAATGCAACAGCAAATGGTGTCCTGAGGCTGCTCGGCTTTCAATGAAGAATCATGCAGTGTTGTCTGAAGGGCAGCATCCAGACTGAAGTTTTATTTTTTCCCCTTTGGTCTTTTGATCTCTACTTAATGCTCAACATTATTAATGAAGAGTAAGAAACAAAGGTTATTTACTCATTAAAATTCAACATATTTTACTTTAGTTTGCCTTCACTTTCCTCAGTCTTTCCTGGTGCCAATTTATCTCACCTGGTCATAATATGTACAAAATTTTCAATTTGGCAACAACATGGAGACAAATTATTCTGTGCAAGAAATCTCAGTTAAACAGTGTCATTAAAACCTTTACGAATTTTGCAACCAGGTAGAATTTGAATTTTGTTGGTAATTCGATTTCAGTGTTGGCTACAGTAGTTGTTTACTTTTCTTCAGTTTTGAGAGCTATCGCAAAATTAGTGTCCTCTTATTTACTTACCTTCTTTCTGTGTAGTATTGATCTTCATCTGGTGAATATATGCTTTGGGAGAAGCTTGTGGTTTGACTAAAGAAAAAGGAAACATGTCTATTTTCATGTGTGTTGCCATAAACAGAGGTAACTTTTGTAAATGGAACAGCCATGCAACTTAGTCCTGTTTCAAATGAATATAGTTATCTGACCATTATGTAGGAAGCAAAATTTCTCAAATGCTCAATCTAACCACTCTCTGTGATTTTCTCTCCTGAGGCACTGAGAAAGCATGATTGACTTCTTTTCTTGTCTAGTCTCTAATGATGTCATAGAATACTGAAAGAACAGGTAGAAACGTAGAAACATTATTGTGGAATTGGAAAGTTTCATGTAGAAGAAAGCAGAAAGTGGTTCTTTGCTAAATGGCTAGTGTTTGGAAATAGCTCTGAACTGTATCATCCCCACGACCACAAAAAGCAAGCNCATTGCATCCCAGGCAGGGATGTTGAGGGAAGATGTTGAGGGAAGTGTTAGAGAAGCCTGAGGTGGAAAACGGAGGAAAGTAGGTTTATTAATTTCATATTTCCAACTAAACAAATAGAGAAAACATGTCTAGTGGATGTCTGTGCTGCAAATCCTGGGATAGAGAGGCTACCAGTCTCCTGGGAATAGCTCCCAAGAATTCATTAAAGTCTGAAGATAAAGCACTACCTGAACCAGGTGTGTTTTTTTTGTTGTTTTTTGTTTTTTGTTTTCCATCAAAGCATGTCTGAAGCATCTCCTATGAATTTAAATTTTCCTTAGGTTAACAGATAATTTTTAATGGCTGTTGTATTTCAAGAATGCCATTTGAGACCAGCTTCCCCTCTTGTTTGTACTTGAGAAGTTGGATGAAACTGGAGAGAAAGCTGAGCCATTAAGAGCAGGCACCATTTTTCAGATGACTCCATTTCTGTTCCCAGCACCCAAATTCATAGACACTTCTAACTCCAGATAATGGGGGTTCCACACCCTCTTCTGTCTTCCTCATACAGTCATACTCATGTGTACATACCTTGACACACAATTAAAATAGTAAAATAAATCTTTAAAAAATGAAGTTAGAACTCTTTATAATTCCTAGATTTCCTTCTGCTTATAGCCCAGCTTTCCTTGCATCCTTCTGCCTGAAATATTTCAGTTTAATCCTAACATACATCATACCTGATGTCACTAAATTAAATTTTTCATTCCCTTACCATCATGCCATGTCAGAAACACCTTTGTGACCTTACTAGCTCACCAATTGTTAGTATGTTTATTTTAAATAGAATTTAAACATTTATAGGGGGTACTTTCTTTTAATTCTTTCTTCCCATATTTTAAAATTTATTCCCATATTTTTTAATTTACAGACATAATGAAGTATCAAGTAATAATGTTTCTCAAAAGATGAAGAAACTAACTAGACAATGTCAAACAAAGAACTGCAATCAATATTTAGAATATGATTGGCTCGACAGCCCAGAGACCTATGTTAGAACCAAACATGACTGGCTGAAAAAAAGAAAAAAAAGTTAATGAAATGATTCTTAATGATATTCTGCTGTACTCAGAGATTATTGCCTAGTCCAATTGTAATTAGAGAGGCTTCATCCAGCAACTGATGGAAACAGATGCAGAGAGCCACAGCCAAATATTAGGTGGAGCTCAGGAAATCCTGTGGAAGAGGAGGGGGAGGATTATGTGAGCCAGGGGCACCAAGGACACCAGAGGAAAACACACAGAGTCAACTGAACTGGGATTATGGGGGCTCACAGAGACTGAACTGTCAACCAGAGAACTTGCATGGGAATGATCTGGGCCCTCTGCACATGTATTGCTGTTGTATGGCTTAGCTTTCTTGTGGGACTCCTGGCAGAGAGCAGGGCCTGTCTCTGACTCTGTTGCCTGTTCTTAGGACCCTTTCCTCCTGCTGGGTTGCCTTGTCAGTGCCTTAATAGGAGAGGAGCTGCCTCATCTCACTGCAACTTGATGTGCTATCGTTGGTTGATGTACATGGAAGGCCTGTTTTTTTTNTGAAGGGAAGGATAAGACAGTGTATTGGGGTGAAAGTAGGAGGAAAGATTGGGAAGAGAGGAGTGAGGGGGGAAAACTGTGATTGGACTAGGAAAAAAGTTAATTAATTGATTAATTTATGAAAAATGAATACCATGATTTAGCTTTATATAGGCTGTTAGGGGGTATACATAGCAAGTGATCAATAGAAGCAATGGGGGTCTTTTGCCTGACAGCCTAAAACAAGAAATATTTGAATTCTTCCAGTACTCACAATATCTAAATATTGCTTAATGTAGAAATCCAAATATAAGATAATGTCTGGCACAAAACCTTTCAATGTATGTTGTTAGACTGATCTTTATTATCGTAATTATACGGCCAGCTCAATTATTTATATATTTTATCAAAATAGCTTTATTTACAAGCAACTTACGAACAAAGGGGGAGGGAGCAGGGACAGACACGAAAGCAATCCAGGGAGGAATTCTCTGTCTTCTAAGAAGATCACAGCAGCGAGATGATCTCAAAAATGCTCCCCAGGGAAAGGAAGCAAGCCAGAGATGAGAGACGAGAGGGAGCTCAGGTAGCCATCCCAATTTTTCAAGGGGCTCATGTTTTTGGCCACGCCCTTAAAAAGGAGGTGCTAGCTACCTGGCTAAAGCCAAAATAGCCATCCACTACACATCTTAGAGTGAGTACATGACAAGAATGACTGACCAAACACATTCATGTCTCATTGGCAGGAACAAACAAATGGTCCTTCTATTCCCTTTCAGTTGTGATTTGAAATTATGATACTTCAAGTGACATGCTGTTAAAAGCAGTTTTAAACCTTCAGCCCTGTTAATGTAGAATGCTTTATATTTTCTCAGATAACAAATGTTCCTGACTTGTAATGAGAAAAATCACATTGCCTGTGTGATGATCTCTTCATGAATTTCTATAGATGCTCTAGCTTGACTCTCTACCTTAATCTCCTTTTCTTTTTCTCTCTAGGGAGCCATTCTGCTAAAAGACCTACTTCTTCAAGAGAAATAATTGCATTTAACAAAAGACAAAGACTAATGCTATTACTATGAATATCTTTTTACACTGACAACTAGGAAGTCATGGTAGATAGATTTATAAACATTATTGCTTTGCACTGTAGGAAGCTTGCAATTTGGTCAGGATCTACATTTCATTTCTGTCCTTATACTGAGATCTCAGTTGTATTTTCTCTGTGTATCTTTAGAAGCTATTTTGTACAAAAAGATTATATTAATAATGACTTAGTCTGTGTTTATAACTCACTCAAACTTTCCAGTTGGTATAGATGTGTAAAGAGTTAGGTTGCACCATAGAAAAATAGAAGTAATAGAGAGCATTGTGTGATATGTTTTGATATTCCATCAAAAATTATATTTTGCAACATATAAGAAGGAAGCTTTACTGAGTTTCCAAGCTTACTATCATAAGGACTAAAAATTATATACACGACTCAGAGTGCTCTAACTTTATTTTTGTAATAAAATATTTCTTTTTGTGACAGTAAAATATTAACTTCTATCTCCATCTTTTTAAAAATCTGCTATGACTATTATATATATATATATATATATATGTTGAGAAGTATGCTTGAATCAATAATATATTTCACAACTGGATTTTATGTTCAAACATCTTGATAAATGATTAAACTTATGAACATATGTATTTTTCTGTTTCAAGAAGTTTGAAAACACTACAAGTCAGATGAAACTTTATAAAAATATTAGTAAAATACAGCTGCCTTTCTAAATAGAACAGATATAATACACATAAATTATCTAGAGTAGTTTCAAAAATGCATAAGAGTTATCACTGTGAAAAATCAATCCAGAATGACAAAAGGTACTGTAATAACAAATCTAAATTTAATGTGTTCATTATAGGTTATATATAAATATATAGCCTTCGTGTGGTAGATATGAATTCTTTAAGTGACTCTATGAGGAACTGTATAACAAATTGTTTTTTTGACAATCCTTGATTCTNTTTTTCTCTTTTTGAAATGGTGTCTCTTGCATCCTAAGCTGACTTAGAACACTTAGGTATGAAAGATGACCTTAACCTCTATTCTTCTTGCCTAAAGCTCTCAAGAATGTTAACACCACAGGCTAGGGAGGTAACATAGGCTTTGTATGAATCAAGCACTCTACTGACAGTTCTGCATGCCCAGCCTCTTTCCTTAACATTTTAAAACTTACTTTTATCCCATTCCATCCCAACATAGACCTTTAAAACTATTATTTCCAGCAACAGATAATTAGACTTCTCTAAGGATGAGCCTCTTAATTGTTTTTCCAATGCTGAGTGGTTAGCATTGAAATCATATGCATTCAAGCAATACTAAAAGAATTCCACACATGGAATTTATTTATTTATGATTTTATACACAAATGTGTGTGTGTGTGTGTGTGTGTGT
>LZPO01045599.1:12788-22808 GCA_001675575.1 Neotoma lepida | reverse complement strand
CATAAAGGACCTAGGGAAAGGGCTGGTACTCTCAAGCAGGCCTCATGCCAAGATAAGGCTATGGAAACTGGCATGGATGAGCAGAGGCACCTGGGAAGGCTTGCTGGTCCTGCTTCTCCATCCTGCTTTGTTTCTGTACACAGTTCCCAGCACAGAGCAGGTGTTTGTGGGTTGGATAAAGATGTCTTTCAACTCACTGGCCCTGGGTTCTCCTTTAGAACAGACACACTGTCCATGCCAGAATTAAACGGAACTTTAACGCTGACACAGACTTTAGAGTTGCTATTAACAAATTTTAGTCTTTACCCACCTCTCTGGCTGTGTTCATGAGCTTCCTTAGTCCAGCTCTCTGGATCTGATCTACAGGTCACTGTCTTGGGGAGCCTCCCAGGGTGAAGATTTGCACTTCTCATGCCCCATACCCTCAGCTTTCTGCTATGGCTAGATTGCCAGTTAGGTTCTGGAGCTTCCCAAGTGACATACCTTCACATACTGTGACAAACAAAGGAAGGGTGGCTGAAATGGTCATCACTCAACACCAGGACAGGCAGGACCTAGGAGCTGTCTTTCTCCATGCTCCATTTCCATACCTCTCCTAGGCATAAGCAGTGCCTTCTGTTGTCTTCATCTAGTCACATAACAAATATTTTCTGAGGAAGCCATGGGTAAAAAGATCCAAAGGCATTGGAGCGCCGAGTCAAGTCTCTCCACAGTGGGTTCAAGTGCTAATGTGCCTCAGATTCTCCATCCTGGCTGAGCTGTTGATAAATACAGTACTGTTCCCTAACATCCAAACTTCTGACCCTGTCAGCATGAGATCTCACAAGGCGACTGGAACAAATGATGGAGTTTTTATGAGAATTTTTTAATCAAGATGGAATAGATATCTGTGGTAAATATTCCCTTGACTATGATGGTTTATTTCTTGTTTGTAGTTCGGATGCTTTGAAACAGATTGGTGTTATNTATACTGGATGGGGGAGGAGGGAATCACCCAAGGGAGGGAATCACGAATCATACAGACAGACAGGGCCTCTATAATCTGATGACACTTCCCTCTCTGCTAATTTTTTTGGACTTGGAAAAACAAAGGGAAGAAAACACTGGCAAATTGCTTGTGGACTTTTCATGGCTGGAGCTCCTCACATGGTGGTAGCTGAGGGGGACAGGTTCACCATCTCTGGCAAGAGGCTCTCTTGCAGGGCACTTGGAGACACTTTGATGATCTGAAATGCTGTTGTGCTGAGGGAGTTTTCTTCAGAAGGGAAGGTCTTTAGGGTTTGGTCCTAGGGGAAGTAGGAGGGAGCTAAGAGAACATGTCTTTGGATGCCAATCAGTTTACATCCAGGGTACCATTTCCTGCTCAGAGTTCGATGTGCCCATCTGAAAAAAATGAAATGAATATGAAATATTAGTGGTGTTTTAGCAGGCAGTTATTTATATAACACTGGTTTCATAGTTACATTTTTAAAATTGAGCTTTTTCTTCCTTTTGAAGATCTATTTATATTTATTTTGTATGTACTGAATATTTTACCTACATGTGTATGTGTGCACCCCTTGTGTTCTGTACTTATGTTCTGTACAAAAGAGAGAGTTGAATCCCCTGAGGCTGGAATAACAGATAGTTGTGAAATCCGTGTTGGTTCGGGAAGGGATCCTGGGTTCATCCTAAACAATAGCAAGTACTCTAAACTACTGAGCCATCTCTCAGTCTTAAAGGGTAGTTTTATATAATTATTCTTAATAAATTCCACTAGATTTATAAATAAATATGCTAATTAAATGCATGTAAATTAATTAGTAAACACCACAAATAGGATTGGATGGGATCAATGTTTACCCTGATTTGAACATTACACAGTATTCAGTACATGTGAACAATGCATTTAATCCTACAGACATGTGCAATGCTTATGTATTTAATTCAAAAGATAAAAATAAACCAAAAACAGAATTCAAATCTTATTCAAGTTTTAAGGAGTTAGTATTCAATAAACTAACTGGGTCATTAGTTATGAAGTTGGCACATGTTTCCTATAAAAAGTCCAAAAAAATATTCTTTAGACATCAGCTCAAAGGTGTCACACATCATACACAACTACTTATGTGTGGATACTCCCAGAAAGTTTGATCAATGGACAGCAAAATATTATTATGTAACTTTAACATGTCATAAAGTATTCATCTTTTTACTTTTCAACAATTTAGGAATGGAGATATCTTATTTGCCTTACAATTAGAGTAATAGACAGCTGGATGGAATTTACTTTTGAGCCTGTTGGGTCCTCATCAGAGCAAATAAGTTTATGCACATGAGACTGAGGCTCACTGACGTACTCTGTTCTAAAACCACAAGAAAGTTAGAGAAGGGTTTGGGGGATGGCTCAACAGTTAAGAGCACTTTCTATTCTCCAGAAAACTTGGGTTCAGTTCCCAGCTCACAGCCATATGGAGCTCCAGTTCCAGGGGACCTGATGCCTTTTTCTAGACTCCTTGGCAACCAGGCACCCATGGGTACACCNACACACATGCAGCCAAAGGTAGCAAAACAAAACAAAAACCTAAAAACNAAACCAAACAACCAAACAAAAACCCACACTGCACATAAAATAAAAAGTAAATAACTCCTTTTTCTTCTTTAAATATTATATATTCATTAGAGTAGTGACAAGTTTCAAGAAAGAATAANATCATGGCACTTTTCAGAAAAGAAAAGGAACTGATAGGATTAAGTAAAATAAAGTAGGCTTAGAATGACAAAATGACATTTTCTTTCATAGAATGTAACTAGCTTAAAAGAAAGTGTAAAGAAGGAGGGGTCTGCTTTGGCGAAGGAGGGAAGGATTGGATGTGACTGAAACACATTGTGTATGTGTGGAAGCCATAGCAACACTATTGTTCTATGCAGCAATAGAGCATAATGGCGGTGCTGACAGAGAACCTCCCACCTTTGCCTGGTACCTCCGCACTCTTCCACACGGCTTTTCTTATATATGCTAGAGGGCTGAGGAGGTAGATGCTCCTTCAGTTGGCCCAGGCATAGGAGGACACTTGGTATCGAGAGAGAAGGAGAGCAGGATCAGGATTCAGCTGGAACCAGAAACAGCCAGTAACACTCTCAAGTGTCATATTACCTGCAGCAATTTGCTAAAGTTTTAAAATTATTACTGATTTTAGAATTAACTTTTTACCCATCCTCAAACAAGTAACTTATTAAACTCAGTGAGCCACACACAAAGTAAGACATGGACATAAGAGATTGACTTAAGAACATAAGAACAAGGGTTCTTAAGTGGAGTGTGAGGGACTTGAAGTAAGGAAANGACAAGCTGTGTAATTTGTGTAAATGTAAACAGTTGAATAATAAAAGAACGTTAACACATAAAACTNCAACTTTCGAATTTGGAAGAGACATTAGAGGTCATTAAATCTGATTCCCCAATGAGGATATTTGGTCCCCTGAATGTACCCCGATGATGAGACAGACACCACTAAAACCCCGCTTGATTAAGGCCTTTCTGTTACATTACCTTTTGCTAGCTGTAAAAGCTTCTCCTGGCATGGTGGACAGAATCTCAGTGAGGGATACCCAACAGCTCTTANCTTGGAGAAACAACACTTTTCATTATCTGCTTGGCCCACATTTCTCCCCAGGCCCTCCTATCANTCTTGGAGTCATAATGGGACAAGAACTATTGGTATTTATATACAATACCTAANACCTTGACATTAGTAAGTTTTCAATAAATAGTTGTTAATAGGTAAGAATAATAGAAANATTTTCATCTCTTTGAGATCTATGAATAGGTTCATGCATATTCACTCATCAATNTGAGTTAGTATTACGTAACAATGAACCCTAAAATTTCCANGGTGATCTTTCATCTACCAGNAGCAATATGTTGGATGCCCTCCCCTCAATTCTTTAACAATTCTCTAAAGTTTAGTCTGCTACAATCTTTTTCAGGCACCAAACTATATTATTTCTCTTCTGACCTAGAACCAGGGGCTTCTGCCCAAGCAGCATGGACCAAGGACTNTCTTCCAATTTTCATCTTCCCTAAGGGCCATCATCCTTTCTTTTCCACATTTAGGTGTCTTGGAGCCCACAGATACAGCAGTATTTGAACATGCATACAAGGAGTATATTCAGGGCCACTAATCCATATGACAGTTCAGACAAGGGGCATGGGAACATGTGTCAGGGCAGCCAGCTCTACCGATGCAATCCACCCAAGTCTTTGTAANTGTGTCTTTGCAAAGGAAAGGTTCGGCTGGTATCAAGTTTGCTATGGTTCTCCCATCTTATGTCAACCCCCACCTCTGCTCTCCCTCCTCCTCAGCAGCCTCCTCCTCCTATGTCACTGCTGGTGCATGCATGCGTCATTTGCAACCTCTCACTGTGGCTGGAACATCACCACATCTATGAATAGATTTAACAGCCTCCTTCAAGCTTCCTCTCAGGCCTGGACTGACTCAGCTACACTGAGAACAGAGAGCACTTTGACTGACAGAGAGCTTTATCATCCTATGTTTCCATAATACGGATACATAAAAGAGAATATGGCTTACAAGAAACTCCCCTGAAATAATAAATCCAGCACAGAAAATGAACAGAGAAACAAAAAGAAACTCCATCCCAGCTAGAATGCTGGAGTAGGTGGTTGTAGATAAAATGGTAATTTAGAATATGAAATTTATGATTTGAAAAAAAAGCTATCTTTCAGATTTGGCTTTGATCTAAAGATTAGAAATCGCTTCCCTTGAGAAAAGATACTTAGAGATCTAATTTGCAAGGAGCCGGGCTGAGGGAACCGGGATTTGCAGAAGGCAAATCCAGGTCATCTGTGCATAAGTGATGGGTGCTTATTGTCTCTCACACTGAATTCACAGCTACTACCTTTAATTAGTAACAAGAACGCAGTCACAGTAGCAGGCAGCTGCAGAACCTGCCTCTGGCTCTCAGAGGAACAGGGACCATTTCTGGCTCAGGCCAACACAGCTGCTCCATGGACTCTGAATGTGTGGGAACAAACCCGGCTTGAGATTTCTGTAGTGTGGAACCAGCCAGGGAGGTTTTTCCAGAGAGAGATAACTTCATGACTGGTTATTAATAGGACACTAGNTTCACCCAATAGAAATGTTTGGTAGTGACTGCTTAATTGTTCTCAGGCAGTAATTACTGCAATTAAGAACCTGCAACATTGCAAAACCTCGTCTAGACTAGTATTAAAAAGAACTTGTTGGCTGGCGATTGCTTTTTGTCAGAGAGAACAGATAAACAGTGCATCTCTGAGTCTCACTCAGTGTCTGCTTAGAATACATCCATCCTCCCTTCTTCTCCCCNGCTTATACAAGAACTTCTCCTTCCTTGAACTTGAGGTATTCTGAGTGACAGAACTGCCATGCAAGTACACACAGTGATGCCTTCACTCACCCATAACTCCCAACACGTCGTACTTGTCACATTAAAAAAGTAAGGTTAACATTCCCACTGCAATAACTCTTAAGGGTTTCGAGATGTTTCAGGAGACTCTACTCAGAGACAAACTGAAGTGAGCGCCGTGTCTCAGAAAGAGGCAGCAAGGCTCAGAATCATAGCTGGAAAGATTCTCATTTCCAAAGACACTGTGAAGTCTAGGAAACTCCTGAGGACATGTCACCTCTTAAGAAATCTCATCTGCTTCTGCTTCTGTGAGTCTCCCCCACAATGCAGACATTATTCTCATCTTCTCCATTGTCACCCACAATCAGGCAAGTTCTAATCCCCTCCTGCCAAAGTAGTGTAAGTGAAGAGATAAATTTGCCCTCTCAACTTGGTGATGCCTTCTTCTCTCATAAAGGTTATGGCAGCTCATCCCATCCCAGTTCCNTGTGCTGGACNATGTGAGCACTCTCAGGCAGTTGCTTAGACACAAGGCTGTGTCTTCTCAATTATGGGCTAAAGCCTTAGGGACAATGACATAACCAGGTGTCTATGGCAATAACAANAGATTCTGACAAAGAAGGCTTGAGGTATGAAGACGTTCTTTTNAAAAATAATTTTTGAGAGCTTTTGATTCTCACAAAAACTAAGAAGTACAGAGACTGTACATATAGTGCAATTTCAACCCACCACACCCCTTCCCAGTTCCCTTTATTGTAGAGATCCTGCATTAGTAAGGAGTATTTGTTCTAATTAATAAATGAATATTGCTACCAATCATTATTAGTTTAAANACACCATTTCCATTGGGGTTCATTCTTGGTCATGTACGTTGTCTTGAACCTATCACTGCACTATCATACCGAATNCTTTCATTGCACTGATTCCCTGGTACNCCACCTGCTAATGTGCACCCCTAACTTCTGTGTGATGGATAATCTTCAAGGTCAACTTGTTTGGATTAAGTAATATTTAGGGTATGACTCAGACATACCTTTGGGTGTGTCTCTAAGGGCATTTCCAGAGAGGATTAACTGATGGAATATGACCCGCACTGAATGTGAGTGGCACCATTCCATGGACAGTGGTCCTGGACTGAGCAAAGTGGGGAAAGGAGAAAGCCAGCTAGTGCAGAACTCCTCTCTCTGTTTCCCAGCTTGTCCAGAGATGAGCAAGCAGCCTCACATTTGTGCTGCCACACCCAAGGGCTGTTTCTGCCCCAAGCTTCCTGCACATACAGAGTATTCTCAAACTACAAGCCAAATGAAGCTTTCTTCTCTAAGTTGCTTCTTGTCTGATATTGTTCATAACAACAAAAAGTAATTAATACACTATAATCAGTGGCCTTCTTGACATCCCTATAGTTGTGGTTAGCATCTTTTGGTTTGCAGTATTTATTAAAGAATCATCTGATTCATCTGTGCTGTGATAGATAACCTCTTTGGGGCAAACTGTACTGTTTGGGTTATTGCACCATTATCTACTCACCTATTGCAGGATATTCTAGTTGTGGCCACATGTTGGTAACTAGGACCCAAATTGTTATAAACACCCACAGAAAGGCTTTGGGTGGATACACAGTTTCAAACCANTTGGATAAATACAAAAATGTTCATATCAGGATAGTGTGGCATGAATACAGCCTATTTTGTAAGAAACTGACCCATCGTATTTGAAGTAGCTATACCAATTTTCAGCCTCGCCAACAGTGAAGAAAATTTTCAGTTGTTTTGATTATTTTTTTTGAGAATGGGTTTTGGTCAGTAGAAAACATAAAAGAGATAAGTTGTGGGACTGGGTTAATTCAGAGCCCTCCAGCTGTTGTCTTGNCTGTCTTTGCTGTAAACAGCTAGGGTAGTAGATGATGAGTTAAATAGAACTATGAACTAGATGNTGTCTTCACTTGGTACTTATGAGCATGTGAGAAAAATCAAATTACTTAGGAAAGCTAAGCTTCACCTNGTCTTATTAAAGATTAGGGTAATGGTNCCAATTCCTCAGAATCAACCAAATGTTAAAGGCATAATGTGTGTAGGAAGACTAGCTAGCATCATCATGGAATTATGGAGAGCACCCAATATGAGCCTCTAAGACCAATAATAAAGACTGCTATTTTCACCAGTTAAAATTTGTAATTGTAAGTGTATTGTTTCATTGTTATAATTGTAAAATCCTAAATCTAAAACCCTACTNTTCANAAAGTGAGTGGAGTGTCNCAGTCATTATTTCCATCTAGTAAAACTCTGAGAGGCTAGAAACACCACAGACTCACTGATAACAGATTCTAGAGCTTCCGAGGGTGCCACTTCTGCATCCATGTCTCCCNGTTGATGTCACTGTGAGAGTGNGTCACTGCAGATTGTCCCTTGGATTTCCCACAATAACCTTACCAACTACGGACTCATCCTCTAAGAAAATTGGCCCAGAGAATCTTCTAACTACAGCATGATTGCAGCCTTTGGAGACATCAAAGCTGCGAAGACTACATTTTCACTCATCTACTTACAAATAATTACCATTAGCATACCATGTTCCAGTGAAACCCTTTGTGTGGTGCTCATATGGTGGTCCACATTTTTACATTTTCTACTGCCTTCACGGTGTGTGTGTGTGTGTGTGTGTGTGTGTGTGTGTGTTATGTGTCCCAAAATCACTTCTTTTGATATATTTTGATGCAGCTCGTCTGTCTCTGAGCTAATAGTTATCTCTAGTTTATCAACTAAATAGAATCTAAAGTGTAAAATATGCTCATCTCCAATATCTTATTCCATCTGCTTTCTCCCACTACCCCTTTTTGAAGTTTAATCTTGTTTATTAACTGTGAGTTCCACACATGTATAAAATGTGTCTTGCTTATGTCTACCCCTCATATCCCTTCTAATTCCCTCCAGGAATCCCCTTTACATTTTCTTCCAAACTTCATGCTTTCCTTTGATAATTTTTTAATAATTTATTTTGTAAACCTACAAGTCCAATTAGTGTTATATGCACATGTGTGGGGTCATCCACTGGGGCATGGGGAACCTACCAGTGGGCAACACTGCTAAGGAAAACGGACTCTCCTTCTTCCAGCAGTCATCAACTGCCAACNGCTCCTCCAGCAAGCAAGGGAAAACTCAACTCCCACCCCTTCTACACTAGAATTTTTAAATAGCTTGACCTTGTGTAGGTCTTGTGTGGGTGACAACAGCTGCTGTGAGCTCATGTGGTCAAGGACAGTGTAGTGTCCAGAGGACAGCATCTTATAATCCTCTTCCCAACCTCTTCTTTGTTGTTCCATGNCCCTTGTGGGGAGAGAGTTGATATAAGTGTTCCAACTACAGCTGAGCACTCACAGTCACATCCTCAGCACATTGAACAGCAATGCGTCTCTGGATCGANCACTANCGGCTGCAACAAAAAGTTCTCTGATCAAAGTTGAGAGCAGCATCAATCTATGGATATAAACACAAACATACTCACAGCTGTTTGACAATATGAACAGTAAGAAAAACATCAATGGGTCTCCTCTAGGATTTATGACTTCCCTAGCCATGGGTTTTGATCATGTTTATATACCAAGCCTACTCNTTCCTCTGGAGCAAGCCTCAAATCTAACCAAGAAAGCGGCTCCTCTGGGGCCTCTCTGGCCAGTACTCATAGGGAGGTAGTATGATCTTCATTTAATAGCCCACATATTCTGGGAGCATCATTGTTCACTGATGTTCAAATTTCATTTTTTAAATGTATTTTTAATTAACTAACNAACTCATGGTTTTCATTAAACTTCTTCCTATACTCTTAGTTTTAGTGAAGTGACTCCCTACCCCTCCTGTCCTTTGCTCCCAACCTCATCCCTATTAAAACCATTAGTTTCCAATGATTTCCCTTTTTCATTAATATTATATAATGTCTTCATTAGGGTTCCTATTCCTGTGATAAAACCCCATGACCATAGCAACTTGGGGCAAAATGGTTTATTTCACCTACACTTCCAAATCCCAGTCATCAAAGGAAGGCTTGTCAGGGACTCAAAGCAGGAACATGGAGGCAGGGTCTGAAGCACAGGCCTTGGAGGAGTGAGTGCTACTTACTGGCTTGCTTCTTATGACCTGTTCAGCCTGCTTTCTTGTTAATCTCAAGACCATCTTCCCAGTGTTGGCATCACTCCCATGCTGGCTAGACTTGTGTCAGCTTGACACAAAATATAGTCATTTNACAGGAGGGAATCTTAGCTAAGAAAGTGCCTCCATGAGATTGGGTTGTGGGCCAGTCTGTAGAGCATTTTCTTAATTCGTGGTTAATAAGGGAGGACCCAGATCATTGTAGTGCCATCCCTGGCTGGTGGTCCTGGGTTCTATAAGGAAGCAGGCTGAGTAAACCATGAGGAGCAAGCACTAAGCAGCACCCCTCCATGGCCTTTGCATTCTGCATCAGCTCCTGCCTCCAGGTTCCTGCCCTGTGTAAGTTCCTATCCTGACTTCCTTCAATGATGAACAGTGATATGGAAGCTTTTACCAAATAAACCCTGTCCTCTCCAGCTTGTATTTTGGTCATGGTGTTTTATTGAAGCAATAGAAACCCTAACTAAGACATCACCTCTGGGATGAAGCC
>LZPO01045594.1:7094-22771 GCA_001675575.1 Neotoma lepida | reverse complement strand
AGTTTCTTCTTTAGTGTTCTATTGTCTTGTTGCAGAGGTCTTTCACTACCTCTGTTATGTTTGTTCCTATGAATTTGTGGGTTAGTTATTGTTGGTTGGAGATCTCAGCTTATTTATTTATTCCAAGGCAGAGTCTTATTATCTGGCCAAGNTTGGTCAGGAACTTGATATGCAGTCCAGTAAGTCCTCAGATCCCAAGCCCTCTTTCCTCTAACTCCTGGGATTTCAGGCATGTTGTACCACACCTTGATGAGCTTTTCTTTTCTTTAATCTCAGTTTTATGAATGAAGTTCAGAGGTCAAATAATTTAGCTATGAGAACCACGACAGGAGCTAGGATCTGAGAAATTTGTTACCCTCATACACCACAGCCTCTTACTATATGATACTATGGTCCAGCCAAGCCCAGTTCTGTGGCACCCCAGAAAGAAGTGATTAATTCAACCCCCTGAGGGGTGGGGAGGCTTCTCAGAGGAGATGGAGACTGAGATGGATCTGGACCAGTGAGGGAAGTTCCAAATGAAGGTGATGAGTGTGTGTGCGCGCACGCGCACGCGCGTGTGTGTGCCTATGCTTTAAAAGGAAGGAGGTTTGCCAAAAGTGTAAATGAATCCACCAGTCTCTTTTGGAGGACATCTCATCCTCTCTCCCCCTGAAAACCAAACTCAGGACTCCAGGAATATCTGCAAAGGGAACTTCCAGCCCTGGGCATACTCACTCCTCAACTCTGCAATGTCTGTCTCCTGCTACATTCCACTGTTTCCACATAGCCTCAGTTTAAACTTCATATGTGACACATCTTAAAAATAGCATATTGACTTTAAGTACAGATGTACAAAATNTATTCCATTAACATCCCAAAAGTTCCAGCACAAACATCAATCACTGGAGTTTGAATTAAAACATNCAGAGGNAGGTTGAGTTAAACTGTGCAACCAGAGAGGAAAGGACAGATGAGGAATTCCAGTGAATGCATTTCCCTTCATTTTTGATTCAGTAGTCAATAATATATTGCAAAATAAATAGCTAAAATCCTGACTTCTTACCTGAATAAGTACAGAAGATATGATTTGTCCTGGATTCATTGTCATCTGTTATTTATTTATTTATTTTAGCACGAGCAGTTTTTTTTAATNCTATGAATGATCTTTCTACATAGTCATGTTCTCAGTCTAAAGATGGAGAGGCAGACCTGGCATTAATAATTACNCACAACCCCCTAAATGAGTCACCTCCTCCAAGTCATCAAACAAAGGCTTAATCACTTCCTCCAAACTCACAACTGAGCTGTAAAAAAGTCATTGGTAAATTGGGGTGAGGTTTAGTTTGGGTGATTTCTAAGCCTTGCTTTTGTTTTTGTTGTTGCTGTTGTTTTATGATCAGTAGCTGAATTTTAAACCCACATCACGAGAGTCTGATGCAGTGTTAGGGAAAGAACATGTTTGCGGTGATTAAACTGCTGTGGAGAGCAGGTTCTTGTTTCTGTTCTTGTTTGCTGTGCAACTGAGAGCAGGTTCTGGCCATCTCTGTGCTTCCTCTCCTCCTCTTCTGCTGACAATAGCTTCTGCATACAGAACAAGTAAGAGTGTTACCTAAGAATGAACCTTCCTTAGCCCAGGCACACAGAGGGCCTTAGAAAGAGCTTCCCTTTCCCTGTCTTCACTGCTGACTGATCACTCAAGGCTAAAATGTCCCTTAACCATAATTTTATTGGTTACTCTTTACTTCCAATATTCATGTAATTTAAAAACGAAGAGGAAACAAAGAAGAGCAAGGGAAACTTATTGTGTAACTCAGAAGCAATCATATAAATAACCGTCCTATTCTTCCCAAAGGCCAACAGAAGCCTGCAGGCTGAAATGCCACATTTGACGGATTCTACTCTGGTCCCAAGATTCCAAAGATAATCTTATCTTTATATATTTCCTTTAAACAAACAGAAAAGGGTAATTTATTCTTCAGTGTGTTTTATGCTCTCATTTAAAATCAGCAAGGTTTCATAAAAGCCACCATTTCATCTGCCTGCAGTAACACCTCAGTTCAAATGGTGTGTGCCCCAGAAACCCATTTCCAGATAACTTANATCCAACCTTTCAAATAGAAGGTACTTTAATATTTAATTTCATCAATGTCAGATGTGACTTATTTCAGAAATCTCTCTTCTGTATTACTCCAGCCAAGTCTATAGACTATAGTTCAGTTGTTTGTTTGTTTATTTGTTTGTTTGGAGACTCACTGTTCTGCTTCTGAATATGTCCTTGCTTAGAGCGGTCACACATGGATGTTCTAGAACTCCTAAAGCATGATAATCTCCCAAGTGCCACACAGAAGGTCCAAGATCTACCTAACAAACACCATCACTCCATGGTCTATCCTACGAGATATGCCATTTAAGTAAAAGTCTTGTTTTTGCCTCCAGGGGATGGAGGGGTTGCTCAGTGGTTAGGAGCACTTGCTACTCTTACAGAGGACTCAACTTTAGTTCCTAGCATCCACACAGTGCCTGCAAACTATCTGTAACTCCTGTACTAGGAGCTACAACATCATCTTCTGGCCTTTGGGAGCACTGAACACACATAGTACACATACATGCAGGCAAAACAATACATATAAAATAAAAATAAATAAATCATCTTAAAAAGTAAAATGATGCCTCTATCTTCTTATTGATACTGAAGTATTCAGGCCACCCTTTAATCAGAGCAAACACTGAATACTCTCCCACTATGCACCATGAATTATAATAGAATTTGCTTAATTTTATTTGTATCGTTTCATTACTAGTAACAGTTCCACTTGAGATACACTTTATTGCTGCTTCAGGGGTAAAGAAAGCAAAGTTAACGCAAGTTAAATAACACAGTTGAAGTGGTGGGATAGCCCATGGGGAAGCTGAGATTCTAACAAGGACCTTGGGAAGAGTGATGTTGAATCACTATGATTCACTATGAATAGACTATGGAGGCTCTGGGGCCAGTAAAGCAGCAATAGAGAAAGAACTCTAATGACCTTAGAGGGAAAGCAAAAAAGGGCTGGCCAGAGTAAGTTGTAGAATCACAGAATGGAAAAATTCAACGAGTAAGTTCTGAGAGGAGGCTGTACCCACAGGATAACTGATGTGTAACCACTGCTATGTGACAGAGTTTGTCACTGAGCAGGGTAGAAGAGAAGCTTCCTACCCTGGGAAGGTGACTTCAGCATAGTACAGAGCTCATCTAGCAGGACTTAGAAAGCAACCATGATAAAGACAAAACTTGGCTGTTGGAGAAAACCAAGCTCTGGGTGTCAGCATTGCCAGTGAATGGAGAATGCATGAGAAGGTAGCTAGTGCAGCCTGGCCAGGCTGGCCAGTACCAGTAAAGCATTCCACTGATTGGTGTATTTTAATATTGTCACAGTTAACATACATCACTTGCATGAATGAGATCAATGGTGACATTTTCACACATGCATGCATGCCACCTTGTCCATGCCATCAACACTTCCTCCACCCTCTCCCCATTTCCAATCTTTCCCATGTTCTAATAACTCCCTTCCCAGTCTCTGGTCTCCTCTCAGGTTTTTGGTTTTTTTGTTTNGTTTTGCTTTTATTTTTTTCCAGCTCTGTTGTTTTTTGTAGCTTTAACCTTTCTATTTAACTTTTGAAGTTATAATTGCATGGGTATATGTAGATGCATACACATATACATTCCTAAATATAACATGTTCTGTTCATATGCTACCTGTATGTGAGGAAACTCTAGCCAGCTTTGCCCTCCTTTCTCCCCATTCCCTCTACCTTGCTAAAAAAAAAAAAAGTTAGATTACATTTCTAAAGCTAGTCACCAAGGTCTAGTCCCTTATTTGACCATTTCCTCCTCCTGGAGCTGACTACCAAGGTTCAGCCATCAGAAGCCCCCTTTGGCTCACCTAATTAATGTGCCCAGTTAAAATTAAATGCCTCATCCTAACACAAGATTTCCCATTTCAACTTTATAAATCTCCATTTGCCTATTTGCTATGTCTGTCTCTCCTCTATCCAGAGGTAGTCCTTTGTCCCTCCAGGACAAATATCCCTGCCCCCTTTCCCTTGTCCCNTTCCCCTTCTTGTTTGTCCTCTATCTCCTGTACCACCGCATCCTACCCCATTCTAACACAAACCTCCCCTCTTTCTTTTCTTAAAATCANNCCTGCAAGGTCATTTGCTGCTGTTTTTCCACCTGAGTCAGAAAGCAGCCACTTTAACTTTTCTTCCCTGCTTAATAAAGGATCTCTCTGTGAAAATGGGTGTTAGGGTGTGGTTTGTGCCTAATCAGGGGTCTGGAAGGAAGCCCCTGCTGTACAGAAGTCTACTTCAGTATGTATGTTTTTAGGACTAGCNATTTGGCACTGAGCAACAAATTGGTGTGTTCTCTCCCAAACAGTAAGTTTTTACATAGAATCAAATCCATTTGGTTGCTTTTGTGTATGTGCTGAATTATTTCACCTATCAATGCCTCCATCTATATTTATCCAAATGGCAATATTTCATTCTTACTTGTAGCTAAAACATATTTGAATTCATGTTTTTGAGAGATGAGCAACAAACAGTGCAGCTAAAATGGAAAAAGAAGGCACGGCAAGGCTGCCTGGCTTCCAGGCTCTCCAAGGTTAGGGGACCCTTGTGCAGCAGTGTGTCTTTCTGTATCTTGCTCTCAGGGTGCCCTGAGGATCTGGTTTATATCAAAGGCAGGCGGGGTGAGCTCCAATGGAAAAAGGTTATAATGTACTGGAGGCGGTGAGCATCCCTCTATTGTGTGCCCTTTACCAAATTCTTGTGTTGACTGAAAACAAACAGAACATAGTTAACATAGTCTCCCGAGAACTATTCCTGGCTGATAGTAACTCCTTTGCTCACAACTATTTGAGAAGAAATGTGGCCAAGACAGATCCACAGGCCATCACTCAATCCTGGACCTTGTCCTATGGGCCAGGTGGAGCCCAGAGCCGTATGAACAATCTGGCTGTGACCAGAGCTATACTCACATCTCTGCCTGTTCTCTCTTCTTCTCTTCTTCTCTTCTTCTCTTCTTCTCTTCTCTTCTCTTCTCTTTTCCCTTCCTTTCTCTTCTCCTCCCCCTCCTCTCCCCTTCCCTCCCATTCCCTTCCCTTCCCTCCCCTCCCCTCCCCTCCTCTCCTCTCTTTTCCTCTCCTCTTCCTCTCTCTCTGTCTCCTCTCTCATTCTTGCTCTTTCTTCCTCCCTCTCTTACCACCCTCCCTCATTCCCTCCTTCCCTGATTCCCTCCCTAGCTCATTCCCTCTCTCCCTCTCTGCCCACTTTCAACAGAGAGAAAACATCAGTCGATCACTCTCAAGAACCGCATTTCTGGCTCTGTATCTCAGGGACTTGACCAAAGACACAGATTAGCAAGACCCCTCCACATGGAGGCCAAGGAACTGCCTAGGGACCCTAGGCAAACAAGTATTAGAACTAGTGTGACCATTGCAGCTGTGTTATCCAGGACTGAGTGGCTTCCCACAATACAATGGTTTGGATTTACAAACTGGGCAATCCTAAGAAAGATGGAGAAGTTGGTAACTCTAGTCAGAACTGAGATTTAAGCGGAAACATGTCTCCCTCTAAAATGATGCCTTTTTGTCGACATACCCCTGTCCCATATGCACTCAGAAGACATGCTGTGCTGATGTTCACTAAGAGTGAACACCATATGATGCACATGCATCCACTGTTTGATATACATGGAAGGATATTCACAATTCCAAGGAAGACCCATCCCTCTCCTAAGAAATACATTCTCCACTAGGAACCATGAGAGAATTGGGGGATTCTGTGATAACTTTGGGAAGGATTGACAGGATTTGTTTCATTAGGTTTGTCTGAGAAGAGTGGATGCGTATTTTATCACACGTTCAAAGAATCCCTGACAACATTAGGGTTAAGAATCACTATCCAGGAGAATACGGCTCTTATCTTTGGATTAAGTAGAACAGGGTGGCTGTACTGCTGCCCCATAATTACTGGTCTCAACAGGAAATGATTCCCAAGATATGATAAAACACTTGCCCCTGGGCTAAACAGTATCACAGGTAGCAGTCATCTGCTGGACGGCTCAGTCGGCCCTATTCTAAGTCCTGGGGATGAAGGATGTGCTGTGTTGTAGTGTTGTTTCTACTAAACTGCAACTGGAAAGGCTTTTGCCAGTGATGGCAGCAGATACAGGCAGGGAAGGCTGCCTCACAGAAGGTGCAGTATCTGAGACCANGTTTCAGTGTGCCCTTGAACCAGATGTCCACCTTCTGACCAGGGTGTCCTAACCTGTGCTTCAGTGGAGCTGTGGTTCCTGATCTTAAACTGAAAATAGAAAGCAGCATTTTAGTATTGGAGATTTCTGGTATTAATTCATTATTATTTTATAACTATTTATTGCATGCTGTTTGTGTACAGGAACCTTCTTGAGTATTTGATGCAGCTATGAACATAGCAAAGTCCAGGTACCTCTGAGCTTGCTGTCTTGTATGACAGAGAGTCATTAAGACAATAATTTGATACCTCTATAGTACTATTTCAGTGAATAATGGAATCATGAACACTATGGATAAAAATAAAGCCACTTCAGTACCGAGAAATGGGGAGAAGTTTCCAGAAAGAGCTCTTTGAAGAAAGGGCCTGAGTAAGGGAAGAAGTGAGCCACAGGGACCTTAGGGATAGTGTGACCCTGCCAGCAGTTAATCATGAAGAATAAAGTCTCTAAGACAAAAGGAAGCTATATAGGAGGAAGATTTACTTATGATTTTTATTTTGGACGGGAAGAGGTGGAGACCTATGAGTTTTGAAGAGTGTTTTCTTTAATCTTTATAAACTTTATGACCATTTATTAATTTAGAAATTCATGAGTTTATGATTTTCATAAATGTATATGATAGACTTGGATCATACTGACCTCCGCATTACCCTCTCTTGTCCCCATCTACCCTCAGTTGTCTCATCTCTTCTCCAATAATGCCAATATTTTAACTTANGAAATTCTATTCACCTTAGAAATTCATTGGTAGAGATTTAGTTATTTATTTAAATATTTGTTACAGCATTTTTAATTTCATGTATGTGTACATGTACATCGGTCACCTCCATCCTTCATCCCTTCCTCCCTCCAGCTCCCCAGCCTCTCTAAATACTTTTCATCTCTGTCCTCACTTTGTGTCTTTTTTAAATATCTCATTAAGTCCAATTTGTGATATTCGTATACACATGTCCAGGAGCATCATTCAGTGGGAAACAGGCAACTTACCAATGGTGACCTCTCCCAACGAACAATGTCTTTCCCCAACCTCGGTGGCTGTCAACCACCATNAGCTCCTCATCTAGGAGTGGGTAATCAGGAGCCCCTTTCCCATTCCACATCCTTCTCTTTATTGACTTGCTTAGGGTGATAACTTTCATTCCTGTCCTCTCAATTAATGTCTGCCCACGGCTTCTTAATCCTACATATTCATCCAAGAACATTTTTTTTCTGATCTTTCTGATATATCTCTACTTACGTAAAACATACATGGACAGCCTCAGAGATTTTATATTACTTTTTTTCAAAGAGAATTCATCATTTCCCCCTTAAAACCTTCTCTCTTGGCCTTATGTCCACCAGTCAAAAGTCAACAACAACAAGCAGTAGCCCCTGTCTTCTCCCCTACATGGTGTATTGAGGCATCTAGCAAACCCCTCAGAGTCTACTGACTGGGCACGTCTCCGGTTCTTTCTACTGCCTCCATCTCCACTACCTTGATTTGAGTTGGGACATTTTTGCTTCCATGTACCCTGTAGTTCCCCTTTAAGCACTGTCTCTGGCTTCTACACTGCTTATCTTCTCCCTGTGCATTTTCTACACTGTAGACAGAATGGAAAGCTTCAATTTCTCACTGTAAAATTTGCCCACAACTCACATTTGGATCCAGATAAAATTAAATTCCTCTCTAAGGTGTCCAAGACCCTGCTTGGCTCAGTCTACACTTAACCATCTACCCTTCTCTCCTTCCATCCTTGCCTCAAACGTGCCCCAGGTACTTCACAGTCACACATCCCTCAGTGTGCAATGCTCTATGCAACTCCTGGTCCCCACATTGGCTTTACACTTTATCTGAAACACCTCCTAACTCCACACCCCATGTTGTAGAATATTATTTTAATATGTGTTAATTTGTTTATGCTGTGGAACATTTGTTCCACAACACAACACAACAAAGATGTGTTGAATTCTTTTATTTTGCATTTGTTTAACTCTGTGAAGCTTTGTGTTACTGTGCCTGTCTAACACACCTGATGGTCTAATAAAGAGCTGAATGGCCAATAGCAAGGCAAGAGAAAGGATAGGTGGGGCTGGCAGGCAGAGAGAATAAACAGAAGGAGAAATCTGGGAGGAAAATAAGAAGGAGCGAGAGAACAAGGAGAGGAGGGATGCTAGGGGCCAGCCACCCAGACACCCAGACACCCAGACACCCAGCCACCCAGCTGCACAGCCAGCCATGGAGTAAGAGTGAAAGTAAGATTACAGAGGGGAGAAAAGGAAAAAGCTCAGAGATAAAAGATAGATAGGATAATTAAAGTTAAGGAAAGCTGGCTTGAAATAAGCCAAGCTAAGGCTAGGCATTTATAAGTAAGAATAAGCCTCCCTGTGTGATTTATGTGGGAGCTGGGTGGCAGGTCCTCCAAAAGAGTCAAAAGAAAAAAGAGTAAAAAGAGCCAAAACAACCAACAACAGCGCATATTTGTCTATCTAACATCTACCTGGCATTCATGTCCTCTTTTAGATACCTGCCCCCTCGCCCCCGCCTAGAAGCCTCCTGCCAGCCCCTAGTCGAGACTGAATATCCTTCTAATCTGCTCTCATGGGACAACCCTGAAAGAGCCACTTCTGTGGTTGACCACAGTGATTTCTCCACTCTGTTCCTCTTCATAGTCTGTACATCTCTTAAGGAGAGAAACATTATATTTAGTCCTTCAAGCTTCTGGTACATAGCAGGAGTCATAAAGCGTATTTAGGAAATATATGTGGACCAGGTGAGTTAGGTGGTATCCAAGCTCCTTCACAGCACAAGTTGGGACAATTACCCCAGGGAAGTGAGATTCCTATTTAAGGGACACAGCTAATTTGTTTCAGAGTCAACACTAGGTTAGCTGTTTTAGACTGCCTTAGATGTTTAGATGTGTGTGTGTGTGTGTGTGTGTGTGTGTGTGTGTGTGTGTGTGTTACAGATAGTCAAAGCCCAGGCTTTGTGCAAGAGAGGCAAGCACTGTACCAAGTGAGCTGCAGCTCCAGCACTTACATTTATGCTCTTAACCATTTTCTTCTACCAGGCTTCTCATAGAAGGTGACTCCAGGTCCTAAGCTCACTAAAATGCACTAGCCCAAGGGGATATATATATATATATATATATATATATATATATATATTACACAAAACACAACCACTCAAGTCAAAGCTGAAGTCAAAGGAACTTAACTGACTTTTGAGGATAAAGAGAGGCACTGGTACATCAGTGAAGCCTCCATGGGAGCCTTTCCTTGAGACAGTACCAGGAGGTGCACCTGGTTGGGAGAGTTAGACAAGTCTGAGTTAGATCCTTCTTTGCCATTCCAGCCATAGCTTATGTCCATACAGAAACTTCCTGCTGGAGGCTGCACTCCAGTAAAATGCTCCCTCAGGGGGAAACAGGTGGCTCTGCCTCTGGAATAGCCACGTGCGCAATGTTCACTCACCNCTCAGGATGGCATACACCCCTTCTCTTCACTACCCTTACCCATCCCCCATAGCTNAAGACTGTGAGCTCAGAAACTGTAACATCAGTTCAACTAAAACAAAATTAGGAAGAAAGTTCTCAGGGGAAAAGAAACAACCTTCCCGTTTCNTGAGGNCAAACAAAGAAAAATTGTAACTTTGATTAAAATATAAGGCATGGCATCAAAGANTGGAGTGGAAAAAATGTCTNAATTTACAGTACNAATGAGCACCAAGCAGTCAGACCTTCCAGTGAATGCCAAGCCATGGACTCATCCAATAGGGACTCCTCTAGGTTTCCATATCTCATGAAATGTCTTTTAAAACATTTAGTCTGAGTNATCTTCATGTCCAACTGCCAGGACATGCACAGTACATCAGAGAGATGTAACATGTAANGGATAATGATTTAATTTTTAATCTATTATTGAGAATGTCATTGTTTATCTTCTGAATCATTCTAAATGTTGGTATCACTTACCCTAGATTCTAACAATCTTGTATTCATTCATACATTCATTCACTCAACAAACATGTACTCGGCTCACATCATGAGAGGACCTGTTGTACTTTTGGTAGATCTGAGAATCCAATGCTATATTCATTCATGAATCCATTATGAATACACTGAGCATATGTCACTTGAAAGAATTTGTTCTACCAATGGGAGTCCCACAGTGAACTTTTTAAAGTACCACAGAGAAAGCTAGAGCAAAGAAATGTCGTTCAAACTAGGTGACAAAGGGTGAACTAATTTTCTCGTAAGAAGAACTGTAGCTGCTGTTAGANTAAGTTGCAAATGACTATTTGCTTATGGAAGAAAAGAAGATCCCAGGAGGATGCATTTCCGTGGACTGCTGGATGTGAGCAAGAAGGCCAGAGGTTAAAAATGACTGTCATGACAGATGGGGACAGTAATAGAGGCTGCAAGGAGGGTCTATCTTGGGGTGGGAATAGGTTAAAGTTTGGAGAGAGGTTTTCAGCTATGGGTTACAAAAACACAGAAGGGCTTTGATTTATCAAATTTGCTTTCAACTTTCCAACCATCTAGCCAGCTGCTGTGTGCAGAGAGAGGCTCACCAGGGAGGCCAGAGTGTCAACTCAGAGCCTGATTGATCAGTTCAGGTAAAGTGTGAAAGGANCAGACCCAGAGTGATTGTAGTGAGTCTGGAAAGATAGCNAGGATGACAACTGTGCCCCTTCCCTTCTTTCCCTCAGTGGTCCCCAGTCCCTACAGTGCTCCACTCAGATGTTCATCTGAGAAATGAAGCAGTGTGTTCACTTCTCTGGCATCACAATCACACAACTCACTACCTCCTGTTCTCTGCATCCTGGGTCCCATGGCCTGATTGTGAGCAATTCTTACCTGCAAGGCTACCTATCAGGCTATCCTATGTTTCATTTGATCTAGCTTCTCTAATCTAGCCTCTGCTCTGCATCTGGAGAGAAGAGAGAATTCTGCCAACTACTGATCTTTCCANGGCCTCCCATGACCTTCAGAGGAGAAAACACTTAACAGGATGGTTCGTGGACTCTCAGTGATGTCACCTCTCTCCACCTCATCAGAATCAGTGGACAACACTTCACCTCAGCCCTGCCTCACACTCACTTCACGGCACTTCTTGTTCCATTTGCATGTCACCTCCTGTACCCATTTGCTTTCCCTCCACTCTCCATATACAAATTATTTCAGACCGTGAGCTTAGATCTCTTCTGTTATACAAAACCAACCTTGACAGCCTCTCCCAGGAAACAGATAGAAGGCCATTCCCCTGGTTCTTATAACCTGAACTTGACCTGGTGCATTCTTCTCAGTTTCTATCTTTGATACCCAAAACAAATGCTAAGTTTATTGGCAGGACCTTGCCCAGTTCATGGTGGAACTTCTGGGTCTGGCATAAGGAAGGACAGAGGGCAAGGAAGTTTACATAAATTCCATACACCAAATGATCAGGATCCTACTCCACCCACACCAAAGGTGGAAGGTCACACACATAGTGTCAGCCACCTTTGTGATGTTGCAATCACCCTCTACTACAACTTCAGAGACTTCTGTGCAGCCACCTAAAAATGGTACATGGTTAGCAGAAACACTCAACATTGCTGAGCACCCATGATCCAGGATAAATTCCACTAACTCTCTCAAATAATATCAAAATTTATATTTCCAGTTGGTTAAATAAAGGGCTCTTTGCAGGCTGGACAGTGCAGCAAAACATTTTACCTGGAGGAGAGGTGGAATGAGGTATCCAACAAGTCCCAAAGGCCAAAGATCATGTTCAACACCCTAGCTTCACAAGGAAAGAAAAGAGCTCCTGGTGGCGGTGAAGGGATTANGCTTTGAAGTGTAGAGTTTTGGACAAGTTCTAACGTTTGATGGAAAGGATGGATGGAGAACCAGAAATGGAAGACCACAGATGAAACCTCAGTGAAGAGGGTATAGGTCAATGTATATGAGCACTGAAAGACAGGTAAGCAGGGCCATTGAAATCCTCCAGGCTTTTTATAGATGGTCTGAAAATGGAGGACAGGTCAACAGTCCTACAACTGTCTCTTATACACATCTAGATGTGTATAACCTCCCTCTCTCCCTCCATCCATCAATCTCAATGTCTCTTTTGTAAATGAAATACAGGAAAGAAATGGATTTGGGGCATTTAAAATAATTCNGGAACCTTCTATTATTGGCAACTATATTTTTCATTGAGAAGTCACATGCCATTTTTCTTACTTTATATCTTCTGAGCCTATCTGGGAAGGTAACCATCATTATGATATCTTACAGAAGGCAAGTGGCTGAGGGAATAGAGTGATTTACTGAAGGTCACAGAGAGCTAACAAGAAGAGGAGGCAGGGCTTTGGAGTGCATCTCATCCNATACTGTGCAATTAAACTCAGGGATGCTGCTCATTTTCTAGAAGAAATGAGGTAAACGAGAGGATGTGCTTATGTTGAGTACTTTGTGGGTCATGGGAAGGTTTTTTTCTGCAAAGCATCAACTGTGAGTTTGATGTCAACCGTCATACGCTACAAATGAGGGAACTGAGGCAAAAGGGGAGTCTAGCACCCTAGCTCTCAGTCCTCTTAGAATCTGGGTTCAGTCATAGGCTTTCTGAAGCCTGTTTATACTGCTTCNCATTTTGTGAAAGCTGTTACAACAGTTAAATGGAAGTAACAGAAATACATTGTAAATCTAACATATCCTATCTGAAATACTCAGCAAGTNTTATATGAAAGCCATTTAACTCCAGACTAAGACTACAACAATTCTAAAGTGTACCCTGAAAAGAAATGAGCATTTTGAGACAAAGTTTGTGCCTGTGTTCCCCTTCACTCTGCCTCAGCAGGCTGACCCTAAATAATGCACAGCAGACCAGCAAGCATCCCTCAGGCTTGCTGCACCCTGAGACAGGAAGGTACCAGGGACAGGTTTTGTGGCANCTGACAAGTGGTCAGGTTGCTGATAAAGTCTATTCTCTCATTCAGCACCATTCACCATTGGTTGTGGGGCTACAAGGGAGGCGGGGTAGGCAGAGGCCCTGCCCTCATGGAGTATAGAGTCTAGAGAGAAAAGACATGTGTACAAGCAATGATACAGCACAGTCTGCCAGTCACAACAGGTACTGAGTGTCAGGGAAGCACNTGAAAGGATCAGGGAAGGCTCTAGATATGATGGAGCCTTGGAACTGGGCCACAAAAACAAGAAGAAAGTGAGAAATGGTTACTTTCTGCAAAGACACCAGCATGGGCAAAAAGCAGAAGCGCAAACAAGCAGAGAAGAGCAGAACACCAGGCCTGGCTCTTTTCAGAGNTGACAGTTCCCTCAACAGTGAAATCAAACTGGTCAGGCTCATCAAATAAATCTGGCATTACAGAGCAGAGTTGGATTGAAACAATTGCAGCTCACAAAGTACCCACAGTGTGTGCAACATTTAAAGGAGTCCTCACTTTTGGCAAATATCTCTTTGCACTATCAGATGTTTAGTCCACTCTGTGCCACACAGAACTCACTGTTTGGAGAGAATGGAGCACCGCCTTCCATGGCAAAGCCCTTGACCTTCAGCAGACACAAACAANGAGGACATGCAGTATTTACCCCCATAAAGCCCTCTTTACATTGCCCAGGTGTCTCTGGAACAAGACAGTATTCCAGCCATGACTCACTGACTAATCTTTCCACTCTTCCCATAGGTGATATCTATGTAATGCCTTGCTAATCTAGGGCTTTTTCTTTAGAAAATGATGCTTTTCTTAAAATGGCATTAGTCATCAGGCTTTCAGAGCCTTCCTCATTTGTATCCTCTACCATCACTTTTGGTTGTTATGAGAGCCTAGCAAACTCCAAGGGTTGCTAGAATCCCATTCTAGTAGACNAGAGAAGTCCCAACAAGGTAGGAGCAATTCAAGGTCATACAACAGGTGTATGATGAAATCGGAGTTCAGACCCATTTCTGACTCCAGAATCTTGCCCTCTTTCCCTTACATTACAGTGTACTGTCTCNCTATAATATATAGTCCTCATTGTGGTATAAATCCCCAGATGAAATGCTGGCCAGATCACATCCTCCCGGGTAACATAACTACATCATAAATTAAAAGCCCAATTAAAGAACATACCCTTTTAACTGGGTCTTACCACAGTCCCCGGAGGCTAGGATATAAAAAGAGAGCCCTTTCACAGTCAGTGACTACCCATCCTGGAAATTCTTCAGAAATCTGCTCAACTCTATGAAGAGGTTTTNACTCAAATTACTCATCTAACACAATGTGCTCTTTCCATCGGGTCTTCTGGGGTTCTTCCCCCCCAACAAACTGGGTTAAAACATGTGCCAAAAACTCCAGCCCTCTGCCTGGCCCAAAGATGCAGTTAACAGTCTATTATACAGTGTAGATACCTCAAGTGAATTTAGGGTTTAAAATAAACTTAACATTAAGAGCATTGGAACCCAGTGGAAAACATTGCCCCTAGTTTATATTAGGGTGCTTTTCTCTAGCTGTCTGAAAGTGGGCTGGTTTGTCAGTGGCCAAGGGCCAGAGGGTGTCTCTAAGCACCATCCAGTTTTTGTTTTGCTGGCATCAGCGAGGGAGGAGAAAGTAGGAGAGGAGAATGTAAGGGGATCTCTTCTAAATGCTGGGTGAAATTTTTATTTCTGTTACCATCCGATCCCCCAACAACCAAAGCATCTGATCTATAGCACAGTAAACTCCAGGGGCACTCCTTGGTTCCCAAATCTTAAGAGTTACTCCTACCTTGTCTAAATATCTCCTGCAGTGGTTGTGTTTAAAGCTGGTTTTACATATAAAGAGCTGTTGTGTGTTATGGTCCCTGTCTATGCCACAGCTGAATTACACTGCACCCCACCCCCAAAAGAGATGGTCTCTGAGTCAGCCTGCCCCACATAGAACAGAGACCATAGCCCCCTCCATATCAACACGATCTTCTTTTGAGCTTGCCCTGGGTTCAGTGGCTCAAAAGACCTGAACAGACAGGTCTATATGAGCCCCTGGGGAACCACCTAATTCACCCAGTCACATTAGTGTTCCTTCTTGTCCTCTCAAGACTTGCCCACATGTGGGGCAAGATCAGAGGACAGAGATATCTGGGAGAAAATAGAGAAAGATGAAAACACATTTCGCGGCAGAATCCCCACTTAGTAATAGAAAGCCATCCAACTAGCATCCACGCTTCCAGAAACGTCACTGCCACAAAGGAGAGAGTTTTACAGCTGGTGACCCCAGAGCATTCTCACCTACCTGTCTCCCACTGCAGGGCTCTCTCTCACCTCCTAGGGCCCAGTTCCAGCTCTGGTCCCACTCCCTTCTTCTCACCTTCTCCAGCAGCCAACACTGGCAGCGACTGTGGGCGGACCAAGGAGTCCGCGGCACCTGCGAGCTGTGTCTCAGGTCTCCACTGTGAGGCTGCCTGGA
>LZPO01045593.1:16016-27979 GCA_001675575.1 Neotoma lepida | reverse complement strand
GCACCTTAAAAGTTCCCAACTAAAAGTTTCACATAATTGCAAGAAGATATTTAAATGCAAACATTAGACACAGGATGACAGTGCTATACAACCTAACAGAGTGAGGTGTACAGAAACCATAGCAACTAACAACTATTCAGGGTGAAATGTCATCTCAAAGGAAAATATAAGCTATGATTCTGGAATTTCAGAATGATATTTTTATTTTCACACAATGAATATACTATTGAATCTCAAGATAACTTGAGTCGTTTTAACATGGGAGAAAAAAATTCATGATCTTCTATATGTGCAAACACACATGAAGTAAAAGCAGAAAATTGGGCTCCCATTTAAACATCAATGGATAAAAACCATGTTTTAAGTTAAAATCAATGTTCTGGTTAAGTTTGCCATTCAATGGGTCACTTCTTGAAAAAAAAAAACAACCTCATATTTTAAAAAAAAAGAACTTAATCAAGTACTTTGTTCTAATACTTAATACTAAGTTGATTGTAAAGATATTTTTTATTAAAAGACTTGGACTGTACTAAGCTAAACACTGTTACAAGAAGGAAAAGCAAAAACAGTTTTTAAATGAGTCTGACCTTCACTTACAATACCCTTTCAAAAGATCAATAAGCTAGTTTGGCCCAAAACAGAATCAATGAAAAAGAAAGAAATTGTCTTGATTGTTTCCAGATTCTGAAGAGTGTGCCTGAACCTGCCGTCTCCTGTAATTGGTGACTACCCTCATTGTCATCAGAAAGCCTTCATCCAGTAACTGATGGAAGCAGATGCACAGACCCACAGCCAAGTACTGGGCCGACCTCCAGGAGTCCTAATGAAGAAAGGGAGGGGGTATTATATGAGCCAGGTGGGTCAAGGTCATGACAGGGAACCCACAGAGACAGCTGACCTGAGTTTGTGGGAGCTCAGGGACTGGACCAACAGCTAGGGAGCCTGCATGGGACTGATCTAGGCCCTCTGCATATGGGTGACAGTTGTGTAGCTTGGTCTGTTTGTGGGACTCCAGGCAGTGTCATCAGGACCTGTCCCTGGCACTTTAGCTGACTTTTGGGAACCTATTATCCGTGTTGAGTTGCCTTACACAGCCTTGATGAAGGGGGAGGAGCTTGGTCCTGCCTCAACTTGAAGTGCCATGCTTTGTTGACACCCATGAGAGGCCTGCCTCCATTTCTGAACCAAGACAGAGGAGGAGTGGATGGGGGAAGGGGGAGTAGAGCAGAAGCAGAAGGGAAGGGAATGGGAGGAGAGGACAGAGGGGAAACTGTTGGTGGTATGTAAAATAAATGAAAAAAATTTAATTAATTAAATAAAAAAATAAAAAAAAAGGAAAAAGAAAAGAGAAACTGTCTTGGATATGAGGCTAAGTAATATAACCTGAGAATAAAAACATCTCCTAGGAATATAAGATATTCCTAAAGTCCTGGTTTTCTGTATTCAATGGTCCCATTGTGTTGAATACGATGTAGAAAGTGGTTCTCATGTGTATGGTATTCTAATTCTGGCAATGGAGAAAATTGACAGCATGGAAAAAATACTTTNCCTACAATAACTAAAACTCCATGTGACATAAAAACAGTTGCTAAGAAAAACTGTAGGGCTGTGGCAGGAAGATGGTTCAACAAGAAAAATTGTTCTCCATACAANCCTGATAACTCACACTAGAGCCCTAGAACCCATGTAAAAAAAGCCATAGCGGTGTTACATGTCTATAATCCCAGCACTTCTACAGCAGGATAGGAGGTGGAGACAGCAAAATGGCATATAATCCCATGGGCAGCTAGCAGGTTTACAAAGCACAGCACAAACAGTGAGGAAGGCCTTGCCTCTACAAGGAAGAAGTAAAATCCAACTCCTGACTATTGTCTTCTGACCTCCACAAACTTGCTATGACATACATATATCCATTCTCACTCATATGCACCCACATATGTACAAACATACACACACACACACACACACACACACACACANGCCTTGCCTCTACAAGGAAGAAGTAAAATCCAACTCCTGACTATTGTCTTCTGACCTCCACAAACTTGCTATGACATACATATATCCATTCTCACACACACACACACACACACACACACACACACACACACACACACACACACACACACACACATGGGGCGGGGAACTGGTACAATGTCCAACTTGCCTATAGAATGAATATAATGCCTTGGGACAACTGAAGGGTAAGGAGCACNCTTGNGTGAGGAGTTGGGGCCCCNAGCAATGCAATTACACAAAGGCCATTGTACCGGGAGTCTAGGGGGTACATTGAGCTCCTCCAGGGACATCACACTCTTAAGTAAGCAGTGGTTCCTGTACTCAAGTGGCTTGTAAATTCATTCTCAGTGACAGGAAGGGAAAAATACCCACCACCACCCCAAGCAGAGAGGACGGAAGAAAAGTGATTCTTTTTGCCATTCCTCTGAGTTAAGAAGCAGAAAGTGTGTCTATTCTATTTCCCCCTTTGATGGATGGGGGGAGTGATCTGGTCTCAATGGGAGATGGTGATGGGAACTGAAGGGATCTGTTGGGGGGAAGACGGAGGGAGAGAGTACTTGGAGAAACAACCGGAATCAGGGGCATCTCTAGGAAGAGTTAGAAACCTAGTACAATTGAAACTCCCAGGAATCTATGAGGATGACTCCATGCAAGACTCCTAGCAATGGGGGATACTGAGCCTGAACTGGCCATCTCCTGTAACCAGGCAAGACTTCCAGTGTAGAGATGGACACCAACCCAGCCACAAAACCTCTGACCTACAATTTGTCGTGCCTACAAGATGTGCTAGAGTAAAGGTGGTACAGAAATTGTGAGAGTGGCCAACCAATGAGACCCATACCACGAGAGGGAGCCCACCCCTGACACTGCCTGGANGGCCAGGACTCAGAGGCAGGATAGCCCAGAGACCTAGGTTAGAACCAGCCTGGAAAAAAAAAGTCAATGGAATGATTCCTAATGATATTCTGCTACGAGAAGAGCAGTGTGTGTGTGTGTGTGTGTGTGTGTGTGTGTGTGTGTGTGTGTGTGTGTGTGTGTTTGTTAGGGAAGAGGGAATAATGTAGTTTATTATAATTTCAAAAAATATTTATACCCACAGTTATACTTACCATATGTGTGCATGTGTGTGTTCCTAAATAAATAAATACAACCAGCTCAGTCCATATAATGTGACATGCATGTATATGAACTCAGGGCAGCCCTAACTATATTCTAAACATTTATCCTTATATCCACAGATAAGTATTCTTCTTACCCCTCATAAAAGAAACATCTTTTTGCAACAGATGGGTACATTTTGAAAGAAAGTATTTATCAGAGAGGAGTGCTCATGGTTGCAACAACAGTGGTTTAAAAGTTCCTTCTCACAGCAGTAACAATAATGNCTATTCAAGGGAGCAGTTCAACAATGCAAGCAAAGTATCTGAACATTATTGCTTTTTATGGTCCTATTANAAGATTTTTCTCTCCGAAGAAAGGAATTTAATCTTTTATTATTTGTACTCTAAATATAATAGACATAAAATTCCTACTTACAAACATAGTAGAGTAATAAAATTCAGAAACCCCTGAAAGCATGGATTTCCCTTAGTGTTTGTTATAGGTGCTTATTGTATTTAAGGCATTAGGAGAAAACCTGATATGAGAATGTAAAACTTTGATAAAAAATTATACTTTAATACATAGATAGTGGTAGCAATATCTGGCAATTACAACCCTATTTTCCCTTCCTAAGAATTCTAAATCTTTAGTTCCATCCCAAACCAATCTGCTACAGTGACAAAATCCTCAGCAACCACCTTAACTGCCTCTGTCATTCTCTGTATCTGAGAAAAAGTTTGAATCAGCCNANAACATGAGCCCCAAGGATTCTCAGCTACNGGATTTGCTTTTCTTTCATAATCCCGATAGCACCAGNNTCTAAGACCTGGGAAGCTGTATTTATGCCTCCTCATTTCTGTNTACAGTCATTTTCTATTTTCTTCTTCCTGAAGAATCACAGATCCTTTACAATCCTATTCCATCAGACATCACCTCATTGCTACATCACATTACTTAAATAGGCCTTACCGTTTTCCTTAACCACNTCTCCAAAAATCTTAAAGACTTCCACAACCCNGGGAAACTAGCTTTTTCTCTACCACCTTTAGATTGTCAANATCCACACAAATGATACATGTAATCCCTTGAGCTCTGTATCCCTTGATCTCTTTAACTGTAATGATATTTTCTTCCACTTCATCTTAAACCTGGCTTTCGTAGCAACACCTGAGATTTTGTGATTACCAATCATAGTCAATCTTCCTACATTTGTCTACTACTTCCTCCCTTTATAGGCTATTGACTCTTGTATTCCCAATTCAAAAATTCTGTCTTTCGTCTAGTTTTCNTTGTCCATTGTCTTGGGTATGTCCTTATTTCCCTACATCAAGGCTAGTTCCCAGAGGCTTCTATAATCTCTCCACAGGCATCTTCATCAACTCCAGCTTCTACCTTACTTTCNTGGCCAAGTCTCAATTTAGATGTAACNCAACTCTATTCAGTATGAANATTCTCAGTGTAACAGCTAAAAATGTCTNCGTGAAATATCTCTCCATGGGGAACAGCCTCACTTGAATTTGTACCCTGAAATTACAAGTAGATCGTCNTCATTACTGGTTGCCTACATTTCTTTTAGTTACTTCAATCTTCTATTCTTTTATGTGTATTTTCACCCTCCTTTATCTCCCCCAAAAGACCAATAAACTCTCCCTTCCTTATTATAACCCAATAAGCTGATATCCCATTTCACTGGTAAAGGGGGAAAAAAAGAAGAAGACATCTTCCTACCATAAATCTGTATAAAATACCCTCATTACTGCTTTCTAAGCGCTTCATTCTTCTAGATTACATTCCCCTGGCTATTCAGGCTTCACACTTCAAATGACCTAGAAATGCAAGTTAATACACATGCATTATAGTACATACCATAGTAGGTGTAAAGTCAGTCTCCATAAAAACTCGTCCCCTCCAACATGGTTCCTTTCTATCTTTCATTTAATAACTAAATTTCTTGAAATTCCACCCTCCCTTACCAATCATGCTCTCTAAATGCTAACTCCAATCAGGCATCTCCCCCAGGAATTCTACTCCACTGACATCATTAATGCCATCCATCTCTTACCACAACACCCATCAGGTGGATGTCTTCATCTCCCTTCACTCATCAAGAGCATTTGACTTAGTAAATAAGTGGCGATGGGTTTTTCTCCCACTTCATGGGTGATGACGGCTGCTTANGTTTTCATTGATTCATCTTCAACCNCTCCAAGTATCCCATAGCCCNAGGTATTTTANGCTCCNTGTCTTANCTTGCTNAGCTNGTGAGATTTCTTTTCCTTTGACTTTGTACATCAGAGATACAGTGATGCTTTCAAATTTNCGGATTCTTTGAGATTTAAATGTATTTGCCTAATTGCCCTTTGCCAACCATCTACCTAAAAAGAGAACTGAATTTCTCTAAACAACTGCTTCCTTGAACTTCTCCATCACAATAAATAAATGCCACTCCCTTTCACACAGATACTCAGATGAAAATGTTCNAGTAATCGTACTTAATTTTCTCTATTCACNTGTGTAACACATTCAGCAGAAACCTGCCAAAAGTGTAAATCAGGTCATGTTCTTATGTCATCATTCTCCAACAGTTTCACATTAGCAAGAATCATTAGTCTTCCTAGATTGGTACCCAGGAATCAGCTCCACCTATTTCTGCCTGTCTTTACTTACAACTGAGAGGGCAGCCTACTTCCTACCAGCTACATACAGCTTGAATGAGACAAGTATCTCCTTCTTCAAACACAGAGCATTTCTTCCTACTTNCAAAAGTTGGCAATTTCTCCATCTGGAATGCTTTTTTAATCTTTATTTTTCTTCATTTAATCCCACACATAGAATTATAAATGTCTCTGGGTAAATAAAACCTCCCTAGTGAGAATTATTCTCTGCCTCTCATTTAAATTAGCAGACAACCCGCTGTGACCTTTCCTCACATTTTTCACCCATTCCCAAGGGAATAAGCAGATCCTGGTGGAANACCCTGCTTTCCTCCCTCCTGTGGACCTCCTCAGGCTTCCTTCCTACCCCATCCTATTCCTAACTGTCAGTCCCCAAAACCTAGAAACACGCTTTGCCTGGAATCTTCAGTGGCCATGCCTAGCAGGATTGCAGATGAATTCCCTACCAGGCAGTGCCCAGCCACCACACCTTCCTAAGAATGAGAGAGAGCAACAGAAACAAAGGAGGAAATCTATCCAACAAAGACAAAACCAGATATCAGCACCTAGAATTACAATCTCTCAAACCCGGATGCCTAGGAGCCAGCATAAAAACACCATCAGTAACAGTAAGGACATAGTATCTCCACTAGCGCACAGCAACCCTACCTCAGTAAGCCCCGAGTATTGCAATATAGCTGAAGCATGACCCATATGGATACAACAAAGGTCATTAAAGAGGAATTAAAGAAATCTCTTAAAGAGATCTATGAAAATACAAACAAACAGTGGAAAGAAATAATTAGCACAGCTCAAGAGCTGAAAATGGAAATAGAATCAACAAAGAAAACCCAAACTGAGGGAAATCTGGAAACAAAAAATTTAGGAACTGGGACAGGAACTTCAGAGGCAAGCTTCACCAGCAGAATACAACAGATGGAAGAGAAAAATCTCAGGCATTGAAAACACAATAGAAAAAATGGATACCTTAGTCAAAGAAAATGTCAAATCTAAAAAAGCCTGGCACAAAACATCCAGAAAATTTGGGACACTAAGAAAAGACGAGGTCTAAGAATAGTAGAGGAAGGAGAGGAATCCCAGCTCAAAAGCACAGAAAATATTTACAACAAAATTATAGAAGAAAATTTTACTAACCCAAAGGAGCCGCCTATCAAAGTACAAGAAGCAAACAGAACATCAAATGGACTGGACTAGAAAAGCAAATCCCCTTGCGATATAATAATCAAAACACTAAACATACAGAACAAAGAGAGAATGTTAAAAGCTGCAACAGAAAAAGACCAAGTAACATACAAAGGCAGGCCAACTAGAATTACACCTTACCTTTCAATGGAGACTCTAAAAGCCAGAAGGGCCTGGACAGATATGCTACAGACTCCAAGAGACCACAAATGCTAGGCCAGACTACTATACCCAGCAAAACTTTCAATCACAATAGATGGAGAAAATAAGACATTCGATGATAAAACCAAATTTAAGCATATATATTTACAAATCCAGTCCTACAGAAGGTACCAGAAGGAAAATTCTAACCTAAAGAGGTTAGCCACACCCAAGAAAAGAAAAGGAATACTTAACCCGAGACCAGCAAATCAAAAAAGAGGAAACACACACACACACACACAGACTCCAACAGAAAAAGAAAAAGAATCATTTATTGTTAATTGATATCTCTCAACATCAACAGTCTTAAAGTACAATAAAAAGACACAGAATAACAGAATGGATATGAAAACAAGATCCAAATTTTTGCTGCATCCAAGAAATACATCTCAATAGCAAGGATAGACATCTCTTCTGGATAAAAGGTGGGAAAAGATATTCCAAGCAAATACAACTAAGAAGCAAGCTGATGTAGCCATTTTAATATCTGACTTCAAACCAAAACTAATCAGAAGAAATGGAGAAGGACACTACATATTCACCAAAGGAAAAATTCACCAAGATGACATTGCTATTCTTAACTTCTATGTACCTCACAAGGGTACCCAAGTTCATAAAAAAAAAAAAACTACTATAGCTTAAGTCACATGTTGACCCTTACACACCTGTCTCTTATACACATCTAGATGTGTATAAGAGACAGGCTTACATACTCATGGAAAATGAACTACTCTTTCTGAGTTATCACTGGATCAAGAAAGAGATTAAGATAGAAATTAAAGACTTTCGAGATAAATAAAAATAATACACAACATAACCAAATTCATGGGACAGACACAGTGAAGGTGGTTCTAAGAAGTAAGTTCATAGTACTAAGTGCCTACATAAAGAAAAAAGAAAAAGTGATCTCATACTAGTAACTTAACAGCACACTTAAAGCTCTAGACCAAAAACAAGACACACCCCAAAAGAGTAGATGACAAGGAATAATTTCGGGGCTAAAATCAATATAATAGAAACAACTGCAAAAAGAAAAAACAATACAAAAAAAATCAATGAAACAAAGAGTTGGTTCTTTGAGAAAACAATATGATTGACAAACCCTTATCCAAATTCACTAAAAAGGAAGAGAGGGAGTATCCAAATTAACAAAATTAGAAATGAAAAGAGGACAACAACAGACAGCAAGGAAATCAGAGAATCATAAGGAGATACTTTTAAAACCTATACTCCACCAAATTGGAAATCTAAANAAAAAAATCATAATTTTCTTGATACATACCACTTACTAAAGTTAAATCAAGATCAGAGAAGCAATTTAAATAGACATATAACCCCTATTGAAACAGACGCTGTAATTAAAGTCTCCCCAACCCAAAGCCCAGGGCCACATGGTTTTAGCACAGAATTCTACCAGATTTTCAAAGAAGAGTTAATGCCAATACTCCTAAAATTATTCCACAAAATTCAAACAGAAGGAATAGTGTCCACTTTGTTTACAAGGCCACAGTCACCCTGGTAGGCAAACCACATAAAAACCCAACAAAGAAAGAGAATTACAGGCCAATTTCCCTTACAAACATAGATGAAAACACTCTCAAGAAAATACTTGCAAACCAAATCCAAGAGCACATGAAGAAGATCAGCTACCATGATCAAGTAGGCTTCATCCCAGAGATGCAGGGATGGTTCAATAGATGAAAATCTACAAGTGTAATCAAATATAAACAAATTGAAAGGAAAAAAAACACATGATTATCTCACTAGATGCAGAAAGGGCCTTTGACAGAATCCAACTCCCCTCTATGATAAAACTCCTGAAGAGATTAGGGATACAAGGGACATACCTCAACATAATAAAGGCAGTTTACAGCAAGTCCACAGCCAACATAAACTTAAATGGAGAGAAGCCCAAATCAATTCCACTAAAATCAGGAATAAGACAACGTTGTCCACTCTCTCCATACCAATTCAATGCAGTTGAAGTCTAACCTAGAGCAATAAGACAACTGAAGGAGATCAAGAGGATACAAATAGGGAAGGAAGAAGCCAAAGTAACATTATTTGAAGATGTTATGATAGTATGCATAAGTGATGCTAAAGTGGAATTTTTAGCAACTAATGGCTGCAGAGAGAAGGAAAATTAGTCTTCCTCAAGCATGATTCCCCTAATTAATTATCGAACATCAAGTGGTCATCCCTGAAATCATATATATATATAACAAGCAACACTTAATAGACTCAGATGGCTATATTTGTGTGTGTGTGTAAAACAATAATAATCAAGGGAAAATAGGCTATGATTTTGAGAAGAGTAGGGGATTGGTGCATGATTGGAGTAGGAANAAGGAGAAATGGGATGGTTTTCAGGTAGTAAAAGGGGAGAAATGATACAATTATATACTTTTTCTTTTTTAGATTATAATTTAATTACAATATTTCTCCCTTCCCCTTTTCCTTCCTAATCCTACCATATAGCCCTCTCTACTCTCCAAGTTCATTGCCTCTTTTTTCACTAATATATGTATATATAATATATCACATGAATATACAATATATATAATATATACATATATATGTATATATATTGTGTACTATATAAATATATATGTAGTATATATATTGTNTACAANATATATATAAATATATATAATATATATAAAGAGAGAGAGAGAGAGATTCCTAACCTGTTCAGTCCATATAACACTACCTGTACATATGTTTTCAGGACTGTCCAGTGCAAACTGGACAACCAATTGGTCTACTCTGTCCTGCAGAAGACTACCTTTACCACTTCCAGCTTTCCTTGGTTTCTTTTAGTTCTTTAGGTAGGGTTGAGGCCTCATGGGCTTTCTCTATCCAGTTTGGTACTGGGCAGTCTTGTTGGTCAGACTTTCTGGGTGTAATTTCTGGTATTACCAGGAGATGCAACCTAACAGTAAATTTCCTGATCCTCTAGCTCTTACAGTATTTCTTCCTCTTCAACGGTGTCCCCTGAGCCTTAGGTGTGGCAGTATTTTGTATATATATTCATTAAGACTGGTCCCAGAAGGCANCACGCAAAGGTGGGAAGCAACCAAAAGTCCTATCCAACTATGATGCCTGTGAAGCACAGCAATAACTGTCATGGCACAATAACCTTACAGACGAAGTAGTGGCACAAATAACTTGATGGTAACCAACAANACTCTAAATGGACTTAAGACCCCGTTCAACAGGAGTAATACCACACCTGATATATTCNTACCAANAATCTATAAACATTTGTCCTTATACCCACAGACAAGTCTAATCATGACCCTTCATCAAGGAATCTTCTCNTTGCAATAGATTGAGACTACTACAGAAAGCCACAACCAATCAATATGCAAATTTGCAGAGCCTAGTCCCAATGTAATTATATCTTAACTAAAAATATTACTCTTTTTAAAGTAATAATTTTAATTAAAATATAATTACATCATTCTCCCATACCTTTTAAAAAGTAAAAAAAGCCCTCTAATTATAAGGAGGGGTAAAGCTATTTAAAATGCTGTGGAAATAGAACCTCAATGTAGTAAAACTTGTGACTTTGAAAGACGCTTTGCAAAGGTGTCCCTCTGGCGTTGCTTGCCTACCATCAGTAATCAGGACAAAAATATATGCCTGAACTCAGCATGACAGCCTTTATATTTTATTCATTTATCCTAAGGACATAACCAGAGCTGAGTCTTGAGGCAGAGAAATGAGTCATTGATTTTGGAGAGTGAAGATACACTGAGAATTTTCTCAACTAGTATTCAGAGTGCTCTCAATGGTAGCAATAGCCCAATGATGCTTACCAGTTGGAATAAACTGAATCTATTCAAAACTAGAAACAAAAGATATAATTTGATTTGTGATTATAACAAAGGATGTTATTACAAACATGTCAGAAGACAGTATGCTTGACATATTAAATTGTGAAGTATGTAAGCAAATTTAAAGATGTTATTCATTAATACATAAAAATTCATGGAGTTCTGTTCAAAATTCTGGTATATGGCTGTGTCAAATTGATTAGTGGTTATTTCCCCAAATCAGAAAAGTTCAAAATGTTTACTTAAAGGCTTACCATAAAGAAAGTTATGTGTTAAGAAGGAAAGAGACCCTGTCTATGCCATCAAAGGAGTCATTCTTATTGATTCTTGTTATTTTGGTGATTACTGTACACTAGGCATAAGAAAGCTAACCTCATCTGTAAACTGCCCATTCTGTAATGAAAGCATACCTACACACACCCAAACTCATTCACACACATGAACACAAAATCAACCTGGAATAATCTCCCCTACTGGAACTCCACATGTTACTTCCAAGCACAAATAAACTCGAGTTCTCTAAACCTGAGGAGGCTCCTGAACAGATTAGTTCTCTTATTTATAATTAGCAGCATTATTACATCAGTGAGTTTTCACAATAATAATTGTACATGGAGCTTAACTGAGAGCATGGGTCTTTTATTAGGAAAAAAATCTATTTTTTAATAATATTATTAAATTCTAAGGAGAGAAGGATAGCTGTTTTGAGCTCATTCATCTTCAGATGATATCCCAGCATCCTACAGGACCCCTCCTTCTTCTTCTGCCGAGGGAGCAAAAGCTGGTAGCTCAACAGGAGCCAGGAAATCTCACTGGTATCACTCCCAAGTCTTCTTCTANACAGACNGAGAATGTGCAGGAGACCTTGAGACTACTTCTACAGAGGAGTGGGCCTCTCGAGCATTAAANACAATCCTCCAGGAGCGGACCTCCTGCTTCTCAGAAG
>LZPO01045590.1:12219-25131 GCA_001675575.1 Neotoma lepida | reverse complement strand
ATGTTTCTTCTGCTGACAGAAATGGGGACAACTAGATTAATGAAACTGTCTCATTTTTGTGTGAGTTTTCTATATTTTTACTGGCAATGGACAATTGAAAATGGAAGTTTATGAGGTTTCTTAAAGATAGGAATTACTCTTCCCCGTGCATCTCTACTGTTCTTAACTTCCCTGCATCCTGCAAAAGTCCAGCAATCAGTGGTACACCTGATAAATCATTCTCTCCCCTCCTATCCAACACAGAGTTAATGTATATAGCAAAGGCATAAAGAAATGATTTGCCATATAGTTGAATTTCCAAGTTATGTTAGTTTTCAGAAATTTTGGAAGACACCCACATTAATGAATTGCATCAGTGTTGCAAAAATATAAGGAAGCTAGTATTGAATGTACAGACTTTAGGAAAGCTAGCATTTAATGTACAGACTTGAGGAAAGATAGTTTGACACCTGATTTTGTTTTCAGAAATATGACAGTGATACTTCCATGTTTTCTTACACTTTCTTGTTTATGAATAGCTCCTATTCTTCTATTCCTGANTGTATTTACATATGGCCATGATTGTTAATCATTTAGGAACAGAAGCATGAAAATATGGCCAAATTAACAGAATGTAAAGCTGTCTAGTGCTTCTTTCTCGTCTTTCTACCAGGAAGCAGTGCTTATAAANTCTTAATTTAGGTCCAAGTTTTGTAGGTCAATAGTTACTTTCCTCATATTTTTAATTTGAGGATATGTGACTGAAATGAGGGAGCAGGTTGATTATTTCTAAAAAGAGAAGGTCCCCGAGGGCAGATTCTCAAACAGTTGCCTAGCTTACATGGCTTGGGATCAGGTAAAGTTCTTGGTAGTGAACTTCAGCTGTCAGCACATCATTTTGCTTTACCGGAATATAGTTGAAAATGAAAGTGTTCCCAGGAATTCCANGCCCCCTTATAGGACTCAGATGTTAAAGGAGCTGTGAACTAACTGCTCACAAGTTCACAACAAATGAAAAAGAGAGCCAGGAACAGAATAATGAAGGAAGTACAAAGNTCCCACCAACCTCCAGCATCTACAAAGCAGAGAGATCTGTTTCCTTTCCTACCCACACTCCACAATAAGCACATCTAAAGAAAACTTTTAAATCATTTAAAATTAAATGTTTGTTTTGATGAAACAATAAAAAACATAAAAATGCGCACATTCACAATTGCCACATGGTGATTCTATACATAAATACAACACATAATGTTTGTACAGATTCAATGCATTTATCTTCTCAGATATTTTTATTTATTTATGGTGAGACTTTCAAATACTTCTTATTACTCACATGTACAGTATATCACTGTAGGCCACACCATCTATTTTGCAAAAGGCACACAAATTCAGGTATTCTTACCCTATCTATCTGTAACTAAGTTCCCAGGAATTTTTAGAGTTTTCTTTTTTGTTTGGTTGCATTTATTCTGATAAATGTCTTTCTATTTAGCTCTGGCTGCCCTGGTTTCACTATGCAGTCCAGACTGGCTTGGGGCTCAAAGCAATCTTTCCACCTTAGAATCCCACATGTGCCATATTTTCAATTCTCTTCTCATATTTCAAGTCTCCAAGGTGCTCCTTCCCTCATCTAGTACATCNTAATAGATAATGTACTATCTATGGATGTTTGAGCTAAGGTGAAGGTAACTGTTGTTGGACTTAGTATCTTCCATGAGTATTCACTCTTCTAAAAATTAAAATGTATTCCCACACAGCTTCATTCTTCCACTTAGTAAAGTTTAACCCCAATTACAAGAGAAGATGCATTCACATCTCCCTTCAAAAGTGGCAATACAAGGTGTGACCACTAACTGTTTACTCTCAAAGTCAAAGGCTTTTGACACACACTGCGTTGTTTCTAGATGTGGTTCCTCCCAGTATAGTGAATGCTGAATTAAGATACAAGTTCGTGCATTATTAGTGTTGACACACATACGCACATGCACACAGACATGCATATACACACATACACATGCACACACATTTTATATATACATATATATACATACATACATATATACATATATACATACACATAACTAGTAGGGAAATAATGGAAGGAAAATAAAAAACATTTGTTAATATATTTATTAATNTGCATTTGTTAATTTANATACAGTAAAAACAGGCAGGGTTGAGATGGCCCTCATCTGTGTCTGTAATCACAACTGCTTCCTGGTTATGGTCCTCTTGCTCTTAACAATTTCTGTTAGTGGAAGAAAATCTACAGGGTGGAACTAGACATCTTTACTTAAGGATCTGAGATCTGAGTGTTTGGACTTTGTCGGGTAGCTATTGTGTTTTTTATTTGTGAACTTGGAAGTATCAAGGGAGAATCCCAGAANCAGAACTCATAACAATTGAGTTGATAGATGACAACAGTTTTTAAGACTTCCAACAGACACAGCCAGTTTGCAATCCTGAAATTTATCTTGAAAGATAGAAAGTATGCCTCAGATCCTATAGAAATTAACCAAATGTTTTCCTTTCTCATCCTTAGTTTTCAACTTTCATCTTTGCAGTGTTTTTTGTTATATTCCAAAGACTACTGATATTCATACATATTCATGTACATAGGAAACTGTCTTTGAGAACAAGAGTCTACCAATCCAAAATTATATCCTTAAAGTGAAGCAATATAGATAGAAAAACAAAATTTTTTGTAGCTNTTTGATCTCATCTGTACTGAAATCTNTCTTGAAAGTAACNAAGTGATCTCATATATTCTAAAATATTACTTACATTAATGTACTTGGATGTATTTAGGGTAAGAAATATTTTAAATTCATCATGACANAAATAATTTGTCACAATTGCATCATCAACACATATATGTTACAGACATGTCACCTTGACTTACAGTAACCTGAGAGGAAATTTCTAGGTTTAGCAAATCCCTTCTAGAAACACCCACAGCACTGAAAACTTATCCTATTTCTTGGTGGTCNCCTACCCATCCAAAGCTCCCGAGAACCATAAAACCTATTGGTTCCTTTCCTAGAGTGCTGTAAAATGCATCCTGTTAGGCCCAGGGGAAAAATCTTTCTGATGCTGAGCACTCCACGGAGGCTTCATATTCCATGTTTTTGAGTACAGCTAGGAGTGGAAATGGATTTACTTCTCAGAATCTTGTTCATAATTACAAGCATAAAAAATGGAGTTCAAAGGAGAATGAAATACAGTGGAAAAGAAAAGCCTTGATTTTACANGCAAAATTTCTTTACCAGATGGGTGAACCATAACTTACAATACTACTTAAATCTAAACAGCAATGATTAAACTGTGAAATACAAAACTCTGGACTCNCATGCATTGTTTCCTAGAAAGAAGGCTATCATGTGTTGATATATTCAGGTGTTCAACCATTATTCTCATGTTCACTTGGCATATAACGCACATCATTCATGGCTGATGTTCCTAACAGTTCTGAATTCATCAAAAACAGCAGTGATGTTAGTGACCACAAGATAGGTTTGATTTCATTTATTTTTTCCAGTTATCTTGACTCGTAATCTCTGAAATATTCAAAACTTGCCTAGAAGTTTAGGAGAGAAGGGATTTCAATACTCATTACGTGAACTATAGTCTGCACCGGATATCTGGAGCTGTGCTATAATTTACATGTTGCACTAACCATGTTGCATCCTGTCTTTCAGTGAATCAGGAGAATTGCTATGACTCCTTTGCTTTCCTTCAGTAAATCCATCAGATCTAGAACATATACCTTGAATGCTTAATTCAAAATCTTCATGAATTTAGCCCTCAGTAACACTTAGTTTGGGCATGGGTCACACTGGCATAGAGTTACTCATCATGCCAAAACTGGTTTAAGCAGGCCTCTGTTCTTAAATCTTACTTCAGAGGAAAGGCAAGGTAGAAACAATATTTGACACTCTACCACGTAAATTATTTTTTTAAAATAATCCTCATAGAATTCTTCTGTTTGTTTTTAAATTCTTCACTTGAAATCCCGATTTACTTTCATTTATTCAAACAACAACCNTGCATGATATTCTTTACTGTGTTTTAGTCTTGATGAGATAAGCAAAAGTTGATGGAGGGGACTGAAGTACTGAGATGGAAGAAGTACTGAGAGTTTCTGCTGTGCTGTTCCTGAAGTTTGCTAGGTACTTAGTTCATATTTCCATGATCAGACCCTCACATAGAAAATCAAATCCAATTTATAATCTAATCATATGCAAACTAGATGGCAGCAGCCAATACTCCACTGATGGAGTGTGTTCTGACACTGTCATCCATGAGGACAGGTGTCCAGGATGTCTGGTTCAAGCTGAGAATCTGCAGGGTCTGAAATACTTGGTATGGACTCAGGCAGAGTAAATCTCAACTAAGGATGGGGCTTTCATTAAGTTAGGAATGTTTTCACGTGCAAGTTGTTCAGATTGCTGTTCCAATAATGATATTTTATCCCATTTTATGAAAGCAAGGAAATTCGTATTCATTTCCTTAGCAAAATTCACAAAATTACACAACTGTGTCCTTTCTAGTTCTAAAAATGTCTAAAGTGTTGAACTTTTCATGTGTTAGTCATAACAGGAGTCTAAGAGTCACACTAATGCTCTGATTCCAGTGGNTTCTCCTTGTACCTTAACCTGTATCTCTTTCTGATCCAGCCAAGAAGATTCCAGAAGCCTTTCCAAAGATAGGATCTATTGGTTTTCTGTGCTGTATCAGTGGTAAATTATTCTGAATATCAATCCATGAAGATCTGATGATCGAGTCAAGTCATAAAAGCCCTGAAACAATTAGAAGCAACCATTAAAACAATTCCCACTATTTTTCCAGGATCCAATTAGTTGGACTTAATAAATGGCCTGCCCATGTGTCCAGAATATCCATAGCAACTAGACTAGCCCGAATCAGGTATTTGAATCAAGTCATTATTTCATTCATGACATACCTCACCTCATAGTTCCTGCCTGAGAGTCCTGGGGAAGAGAGAGGGATGGGACTAGAGAGAGCATCTAGCTCCCCTTCATCACTTTGTTTGAGCTCGAATATATGTTAAGAAATGATCGTTCTCTTCCACCCTACTCAACCCTGAGGAAAAGCATTACTTTTAAAGCCTGGGCAACTAAAAAAGTAACTATTTTAATTTAGAGAACCACAATTTGTATTGGGAGTTCAGATGGATTCCCAAGTGATCAATCATAAATTCTCAGTCCATGACACAGTAATGACCCTCTTGTATAGTTAACTAGTTAATTCTTTTCTATCAGTTAATTGATAGAGAGCAAAACCCATGGACCACCACTTCAATTAGGAATGAGAGTGCAACCAATAGGTAACCCCTATGTGCTGGCTTTCCTTGACAGTTCCTGTGTATGAGAACCATCCTTCCTTCACAGTGACCAGCAGTCTCCTCACTCTTGGTACTGTCCTGTATCAGGCAGCATTCTGCCTTATAATCTCCCCCCCCTCTACCTGTGCTCTCTTTCTGTCCACCTTCGAGGAAATCAGTCTTCAATGTTGTGTTTCTTGTTTAGTGTGCACTTACTTGTTCATCTTGCCACACACATGCATATGCCTAAATATTATACTACTTTTAACTTTACAAAACAGGTATCATATGATTCTACTCTCTTGAAATTTTCATTTCTCCCCTGAATTCTTTATGTATTTCCAGGGTTAGCTCAAGCTTATGTCCTTGGAGATAACTCATTCATTTAAAGTTTTCTCTGCTGTAGTATATCCCATTTTGAGTAATTTTTTATTTCCAGGTAATTATTATACATGGATTGACNAATTTTTAGAGTATTATAACTAGTTTTGTGCTGAGTGAATTCTAGTATAATTGCTGAAATTACATTCAGAAATTTCAGTGGAAGGTGTGTGTGTGTGCACATGCCCGTGCTCATGCTTACAGTCAGTGAATGCTCAATTTAACAATAGCAGTCCCAAGGGAAATTATGAAGAATGAGCATGGGTTTGTTTCTTGATCTGAATGCTAATTGTAGACATAGGTTAAATTTGAAAATTTGGAGGGCTGGACTATTATATGTAATTTAGTAATACACTGTCACTATAGAGTTTAGAGGATGATGTCATTTTTCCCCAAAATAATTGTACCAATTTAACATCCCAACAGCAGTGCACTTGGCACAGCCTTGTAAAGGATGTTGTAATAGAATATAATATTATCAGTAATGTTATCAACAAAATACAATTAAAATTTTTTCCTATCTCCCTTACTATTTTTGGTAACTTAAAGTGTCAGAGGTTTTTTTTACATATCTATAGAGAAAAATAGAATAATGGCTGGACAGATAAGGTTGCAGTTAGTTGAATACATATGTACAAAGATAAATTGCTAGGAGAATAATATATTGACTCTTAACCATATTACATAAATATGGCTAGATTCTTCTTCACNAAATTTGGAGTCTGTGTTTAAGATGACTCCAAAAGTAGTTTTCTTCGCATGTGAGGGGCGCCTTTAGTAGTCCATACGGTTTCACAAAGAGGTATGTAATTATTTTCAAGAACAGCTCATGTGAGGCTAATTGAAAATATATTGCACAATAATACAGGTATCTGTAACAGAGAAACTACTGGTGCTCTGGGCGCATTTTGAAAGTCTGGGTTGGTGATTGAACAGCTCCTCATGGGGCCACCTGTAGTGGGGTTGTGTTTCTTCATCCCATTCCCTTGAGGACCTCGAAACTACCTTGCTTTCCTTCTACCTTATCTTTCTTCATGCATCCTCCTCATGTGCTGATGTTCTTAGCTGAGACAGAGTGTCATGCAGCCCAAGATCACCCCAAACTCACTATGTAGCTGAGAAAGACCTTGGACTTTTGATGTTTCNTTTTTTGAATTCTTCTGCGCTATCCTTGACTACCTTCCTTTCACTGTACCTCTTTCTCCTCCAGGGAACTATTTTTGCTGCTGATGTTCTTAGCTGAGACAGAGTGTCATGCAGCCCAAGATCACCCCAAACTCACTATGTAGCTGAGAAAGACCTTGGACTTTTGATGTTTCTGATTCTGCTTCCTGAGTGGTGGGATTACAGGTACATATCACCATGTCTAGTTTATGCAGGGCTGGGGATCGAACCCAGGACTTCATGATTATGAGGGAGTCCTCTACCAACTAAGCCACATACCTAGCCCCTTAATAGAAATTTTGTGTTCCCTTTCTCAACTGCTTTCAATGGGTCNATCCTTTCAAGTTGACTTCCCCCAAAAAAGTCTCTATTCTGAAATCAGACATTTTCACAGATGCTATTCTGTGAGGGTTTTTTCCCTCATTTTGCAAATGATACAATGACATATGGACTTGTTTAAGCCTGAAGCCTCTATGTTGTTTAAAATCTTCTTCTTTCTCAAGCTACCCATCATAGTCATCATCAAATCTCAAACAACTAAAACTATAGACACACCTGAAGCCTAGTTCTTTCCCATCTACTACTGTCATTTCTCCTTCTTCACAGATAGGTCTTTTTCCTGGACTAATGAAGTGTTTTCATTTTGATTTTCCTTGTCNTCCCTGTTTGAATATTTGTTCTCTCTAATCCATTATTGACTACAACAGTCATGGTCTTATCAAGAGGCAAGTTTGANCATACTACTGTCTAGCTTAAAATCCTGAATGGTCTTATTCTCATACAGCTTAAAATTCAACATGTGCATTACAGACCATAAGCATCCTCATGATTAGGCCCCTCCTATGCTTTCAGAATCTTCATTCACTCCTCCTCCCACTTGTCTTATTTTATTGGTACTTTCATCTTCATAAGATGNCTCTAGATCCTCTTCCTTATTTATTTCCAACTTTCTTGTTGGTCTCCAAATGAAAATCAGTTGCTCAATAAACATAGCCTCACCCTATGACCCCTATTATACACTAATCTCCAATAGGGCCTCTCCTGGCATCCCAAGTCATTCCACATGGGTATTGGTGATTCTGTGATCATAGGCTCAATATCTCTTTCTCTTTATGAAATATGTTTGTTACATAATGGCAAGGACAGTGACTTCTAAAAACTTTGGCCCATCCAGGCAATTAGTGAATTTTATCAAGTGACTGAATAGTCAACTATATATGTACTTTCCTTCCTGGTGCAGAGAAATCACCTTGAAGGGAGAATACAGGTTGATGGACAATGGGTCAAAAGTCCTAAGCCACCAAATCTCTAAACAACTGGAAGGGGGAAGAAGGCAAGATATGCAATCAAACATTAAAATGTGGAATACTGTGAAATTTCTAGAAGACTCTAGAGAAGGACTACTCCAGAGCCCCACTGGGTAGGACATCCATGCTAGAGAATGTGGTCACTTCAGACAGCAGCTGTCTATTTTCCCAAACCCATCAGTGAGCCTTAGTTATAACAATGGCTGATTTTCCTNCAGCAGTTCCTCTGCTGTTGTAAAGGCTCACATAAGTATGTTATTATTTAAAATTCTTTTTTTCATCTTAACGTAGTCATCTGTTTCTCCACTTCTACTCCCACTGGCTTGAGTGACATGTAGAAATGCTGCTTTTGCCCCAGAGAGGCTGTCCCAAATAGGAACCCTCAGAAGGAATGGTGTTCATGTCACCAAAGCCACACTACCCCACCCCCAACAGCAGATGAAATATTTCAAAGGGGACATCTGCCACCACCACTGAGATTTTATGGACGACCCACACATGTAGACTCACTAAAGTGGGTACGACAGCTGAAAAATATTAAAAGTGTGTGTGTTTTTAAAAACAACTTATGCTTAGGAATTAAGAAATGACTTTTAAATAAGAACAGAATTTATTTTTTTGCAAGTGTGTATTTTTTCTTTCTTCATTTTTTTTTTCTGTTGAGACCCCACACTTGCAAAGATCTTTTAGGTCATGTGTTTGCTTTATGAAACATTTGGCAAGTAATAGGTGCCATGGGAATACATCCACTCCATCTGGCAGCAGCAGCTCGTCCTTGTCTCACTGTACCTGAATTGCCATCCGTCCCCATGCCTCACAAATGTTTTTGTTTTCTTTCTTTAATAAATTTTGGATGCAACAATTAGGTGGAGGAGCCTGGCCAAAGTTCTTCCTTAAGTCTTGTGAGGCAAATTTCAAGTAAGAAAGCAATGCATATTTGACAGTTTGATGTTTTCACACATGAACTGCCCAGATTATAATTAGTACTTTTCTCAGCCGAATGTTTTCTTTCATAACTGAGGACAAGTGGACTCATGTTGTTTGTGACCTAGTCCCTCTGCCCCGCACTTCGGTAGAAATTATCCTAAAGGTATTTCATTTTATTTAGCTAATCACAAGCTAAGGGTCATGTTGTCCTAACTTTCGTTTTTCTCTGAAAAACAGGACAAATATTGAAACCGGAAAAACAATTTATCTGATTAGTTTGCTCTCAGAGCGAGATGGTTTCTTGATGTGTTTCTCTGTCAGTTTTCAGTTGTCATCAGCTGAGGATATTTGCATCACTTCACAAGCAGCCCTGTGGAGTTTCACTAATTATATTGTTTTGCTTGGTTTTACTTTATTTTATTTTATTTATTTGATTTTAGGAAGAATGCCATGGAGGAAACCAGGCTTATAAGCTCACAAACGCAGCACCCCTGCCTCATATTTGGAGCTCTCTTCGAAGAGTTTTGGCAAGAAGTACTGTGGGAATAAGTGTCTCTGCCAAGTACCAGTTATTTAAATATTTCATTACTTCACAAAATAAAAAAGAAGGGTGAAGAAGAGAATCTCTCTAAGTCACTTGGACAAAAACAAATTCCTGATCTATGTGAAAGCTAAATTTTTTCCCTTGCCTTAGAAACAATACTACAAAGTGAAAAATTCCATTTGAGAAGTTCTGATAATCATAGTACTAAGTTAATTTAAATGGTCATAGTTGAAGATAAGATTTCTAAGCAGAAAGCTTTTGATATCTGTTTTTGATAANTGTTTTTTTCTATAAANCCAAAACCAAGATAAAACACATAGCATTCAAAAATTATAAGGTACAAAATACTAATCTAAGTGTATCACTAGAAGGAAGAAAGCAGANGCATACAAGCAAATGGTTTCCACTGGCCTTTAATGTTTCCGTTTTCTTTTTGCATATATCTAATTAAAAGGTTGTGAGGGGTCAATAGTCAGAGAAAGAACATGCTATGTGACAAAAACTAAAATACCTTTCTAGAAGCTATATTATTTGTGTTAAGAATATAAAGTAGATGATTTTAATNATTAAACCCAGTAGAAATCTACATAACTCTAAGGAGATCTGATTTTACTATTTCAAAATAGGATTTCTCNTGTATTGAACAAAAAGCATACAAATTCTTTTCATTTAAACATAGTCTAATTGCATATTTAATCTACCACTATACATAAAATAGTAGACTCAGTATATTTATCAACAAATTTGTAAAATGTGACTTAAAAAAAAACGTCAAAAGAAACATACTTTGCCAAATGACTCTGATTAAAAGAATGCATATAATGGCAGGCATTGGATTCAATAGTCCCTCTTTTGGATGCTGCTCAAGGGTCTTAATTATAGATAGTTTCAGAATGTCCTTGACTTTAATCCATGTCAGACATCTGATAAACCATTAACACAAGTGTAAGGGAAGCATATTGTCGAGTTTCAATATATTATTATTTAATTATATTTTAATTTCCTACTGACAGATGGAATCCCCTTTATACGCCACCCTGTTGCTCTCTGCCTCATCTTAATATTCTGTGTTGAAATAACATGAATTTCTGTATCTTTGTCCCAAATAAGTGGCTTCTGCATGAAGAAGAATGAGCCCTCAGAAGCCGGCGGCATTGAGAACTCCTAGGACAGAATTCTCAGTGTGAAATTGGGCATAGTTTAAAACCAGNAGATTATGCTTGGGATGCCTGTGCTTAGATGCACATGTCAAATATGAGGTTCTGAATCTGGAACAGGACATGGGATGATAATTTTAAGCATTATTATCTAAACANGAAGGTGTTTACTATACTCTGATTTGGACTTTTTAAGTATGCTTACTCTCTAGAGAATTGTTCTAAAGAGAAAAANAATAAATGATGACATTAAAGATTTAGTATTCTGAGTCCTTATNGATACTTACTACTACTGATAGGGTGCCTTTCCTAATGATTAATTTTAAGGACCATTCTTTAAGACCTAGTTGTGATGAAATAATTTCGAGCATTTCTGTATACCAAGTCTCAGAGGAGACTTCAGGGAAGACTATGTCTCTCATGATCTTAGATGACATATAATATTAAGTAACAGAAACTATACATACACATCAGTGCTTCTGACTGTATTCATAAAATACATTTTAATGCCATGTTAATTTATTTATACAACTTTAAACATAGTTTGTTCTGTGGTACAGTGAATTATGCATTCCACAAAAATAAACAATTCTGTGAACTTTTACGTCCTAAAAGGAGTTTCAGTGGTTCCCAGCACACTTTCTTGTCTGGAATATCTTACCTTGGTCTCATGCACACACACATACACACACAATTGGCCTCTTATCAAATACATCTAGTTTTCATTTGTTCCTTTGACTGATTACAGCATTCAAAATTATAGGCTATAGTCAGAGATAGATACAAAGCTCTGAGAACTCAAATAGAGTTTAGGAAGCTTTTCTTGAGAAAAATGCAAAATTATAAATATACTAGTAGGTAAAGTAGGCTGGAGAGATGTCTCAGTGGTTAATGCACTGGCTGCTTTACTAGAGGACTTTCTGGCATCCACATGGTAACTTACAACCACCAGTAAAGTTCCAGGGGGATCTGATGCTCTTTTCTGGCCTCTGCAGGTACTGCGTGAACATGTTGCATAAACATACATGTGGGTAAAACATCAATATACATAAAATAAAAATAAATACATCTTTAAAAAGAATTTTTAAGGGATAAGTGAAGGACCTTGGTGTCTGGAACCTTCAACTGTGTTGATTACTCAGAAACAAAGCAGTCAGTGTAAGAATTCAGATAGAAGCCTCTTCGACGCTTCAGAGCCTTAGATATTTTCCTTGTTCTGTTGTGAACTTGACTTCCAAGCAGAAATATCAATGTTAATGGTTAAAGACAATTTTTATGCTAATTGGCTAATGTACAAGTTTCTCAATCTTGGAATCTGTCTTTCTTTCTCTCTCTCTCTCTCTCTCTCTCTCTCTCTCTCTCTCTCTCTCTCTCCCATCTGCCTCAGTCTCTTACCAGTTCTTATACTCTCTCCCTCTCCCACAGCTCAGGGATAACTCATTTATTTAGAAAATTTTATTTTTACTTATTATTAGTATGTGGTATAGGGGTGTGCATGTGTGTGTGGGGGGGTGTTCAGGCATGTTTGCCATGGCTACTGCACTCATGTGGGGGGGTCAGAGGATAGCTTTTGGAGTTGGTTCTCTCCTTCTACCTTTGGTTCCATTCCTTTTGAAAACAAATCATCACTTCATCTCTTACCATTATTTCAGGTTGGCATATGGAATATGTCTTGAGATGATTGGGGTAGGACAATTGTCCTGGCTAGTTTGTTGTCAACTTGACACAAATTAGAGTTATCTGGGAAGAGAAACCTCAACTAAAAACATGCCTCCATCAGATTGCCTACAGGCAAGTTTGAGGTACATTTTCTTGATTAATGATTGATGGAGAGAGAGAGTAGCCACAGTGTGAGGTGTGTGCCACTCACGAGAAGGTAGTCCNGATTGTATGAGAAAGCAGGCTGATGTAACTAAGGCTCAGGGATCACTGCAGAAGAGTGAGCAGGAAGACTGTAAGAGACAGAGGAACAGAGAACCTTGGAATGTCAAAAGCTACACCCATCGAGTCTCTCCAATATGTTTGCCATTAGCTGAACAGGATGACAACAGTAGACTTGCTAATGTGGAGAGCAAGTGTGGGAGAAGTTCACGAGGCCAACCCCCC